>MU825905.1:0-80000 GCA_029204205.1 Desmophyllum pertusum
TTAAACTGATTAAAGTATATTATACATAATTACACTTACATAATTATCTTTGAGATCAGGATGGGACTGTTGGAGACCATCATCAACAACTGCAACAACAACCCCTTTGCCAGTTACACCTTGTTGCCAAACCTTGTCAATATTCATTCCTTTGCCATCTGGAGGATTCTGTTAAAAAAGGCAATGTGATATTATTTAGCGTCATTTAACATGCTTTGCATGCATTGCGTTCCTATGATTCTATAGATTAGAATTTAATTTTAAGTAGTACTAGTACTTTGGATCCAGGTTTGAACTTGCCAGGGTATGTGTTGTGTTCTTGGGCAATTAACACTTTTACTTTCACAGCGCCTCTCTTGACAAATTGTTGGGGCAACGAATATGTGACATTAAGTCTAAATGCTGGGCTGGGAGCAGTAACCTGTGATGGACTTACCTCAGAGTGTGCACGTGGAAGCATTGACAAACTATTGCACTTCAATCTATATTTTATTATAAAATTGAGGTAACCTAATAAAGTGCTAGGAGTAACCAGCATGATTGAAGGATTTATATCCTCAAGTTTTAATTCTGGGTCTGAGAAGCTGTTTCCTCATAGGTCCACTGTTGCCCTGTACCTCAGTCTCCTGTTGTTGCGTTTCTTGACCGAATGGGAATCCATGCTGCAGCTGGTTTCTTATTGATAACCCACCAATAACACTAAACTATCTTTGGGAGTGTTTTTTTACTCACCAAATACCACCTTTGGTCACTCCACCTGGGATCATTGAATGACGCAGAGAATTGGCGATCATAGAGAACCTTTTTCCGTCTTACTTGTTGTGCAAACCACATTACCTTCGATCATTTGAAAAGAACAGTAAAACGCACAATGTCAGTAAATGGCGTGCAGGGTGAATAAAAGTCCCCGACTTGATTTTGATTAAATGTTGGCACGAAGAAGCTAGGTAACAGGTTAACTACAAGACAGTAGGTAAAATAAAACGTTTACCAGTGGCTCTACTGCTCAGACCATCTTCGTGAATGTGACTTGGTTGGTAAGAAACCTTGGGAAGGCTCTTTTGTTCAAAAAGATAGTAATCGGCAGAAATCTGAGGGCCAATTAAAAGATCACAAACTATCAGAATACTAAATAAAGTTAGGATAAATATTGCTTTCTGCACATCTTGATTAGGTTTAGAACTGTGGCAATACTTTGGTATTATACACAACTTAAAGCCTTTTTATCCTATTTTATGCACTCCCCTGAGTCTGCATTTTACACTGCATACAGGGGCAGATCAGGAAATTTAGAAACAGGGCTGTAGCAATAGCCCCCTAGCTAAGGGGTGCAGGGACGTGCTTCCCCCTCCAGAAGATATAAAAATCTAGGTTCTCTGAAAGGGGGGGGGGGGGGGGCTGCTCCCTCCTAGGTCCCACCCTTAATATAAATCCACCTATAAGTATTTTAGAAAGAGAGTCTTTGATGCAATGAAATACCTTCATTTTAAAAGTGAATCCATACTTTTCAGTAATTCTCTTCGCCTCATTGACATCTCCATCTATCTGCACAGCCCATGTATTGGTATACCTGTGGTCTCTCACTGTCACACAGGCATTAGGGAAAGCCAGAATAACCAATAGCTTTAAGAACCACATCTGACATAAATAAGCATAATTAAAGTAATGTTATACACGTCACCTGGACCCAGATGTTCAAAGAATGAACATAGTGCGGGGAGGGGGAGGGGCATATGAGAAAGGGGCATCCCAGGATTGGAAAATTTGAATTAAAACCGTAATGAAGACCAATCTGGGTGTGGCTCAAGCTTTATTTGACCCCTAAAAGATAATGTTGTTGTTTAAATTAAGTTGCAATTGATGCAATTGATATTCGGTAACAAGAATGATGGTTGTGATTTGAAGATTTCATGCCTGATCAGTGCAGAACACCAACATATAGTAATGACGGCGTTTTTTATCTCTTCGCGTGCATGATACCTTGATGGCTAAAAATATTGGCGTTCCATCCTGAATACCTAAGTGATACCCAAATCCGTAATTTACACCCCTATAAAAGGGACAATGAGCATCCCTAGCCCTTTCATATGGAAGTTCCCCCAGGGATAACACATACTTCTCAGTGCGATGTTGCTGATCAGGCTTTTTATCTTGTGTTTTAACGTTTTTTGATGTTGTAGTCTATTTTCATTCTTGCTATTGATTATTGATATGCATATGATAAGCATTTCCACTTCCTATATATATAGGTTCTACTGTACTACTCGATCTACAAAATAAAACAGTGCCCCTACAAGTAACTCTGTCATTTATACTATATTGCACAGTGGGGGAAAAGTGGGTAATAGACTATAAGATCTAGAGATTACATGTTGAGTTGTAGTACATGTAGATCATTATACGCACAAGCAAAATAAGTCACTGCAGAGCTTTATAATAATATTATTGTTAAAATAGCTATGGCCCGATTTTCATAAATTACCTTTGATTCTTGTGGTTTAGATCGCAACTCCAACTACTTCAACCCTAAAAGCGACAACCATATAAAAGCGAAACAAAAGATAAAGTACGATTTCAAACTATTAATCTTTGTGGAACAGAATCCAAACATAAAACAGCTGATTACGCACCTAATAGAAGACAGCAGCTGACACACAAAAATATTTTCCAATACGTGTTCAGTTTTAGTGATCTCGTTTTTAAATAAGCAACAAGCCTTGAACAAAAACTACAGCTAATATACATGTATTTAAAACAAAAACTTGACTTCTGTTCATATAAGCTTAGTTTCCTTCAGCGTTAAAAATATAATTTAACAATCCAAACGTTTTATAAATACAAACTAAATATTTGTTACATCGATCGCATGTAAACCTTGTCTCGACTATAAAATTAAACCACCATTACTCACCGTGGCCTTGAGAAAGTTATTTCAATAACAAAATGAGGAGATCTTGAGGTATTTCTGCCAATTTGATCAATTGTAAGCCACGTCCACCACTGGCGGAGGGATCTCTCCTTCGGATTAATATAATTTCCATCTAGATCTCCAGAAAAACAATAGCTTCCATTGTTGCTCGCCTCCTTCTTATAAAAGCGTTCCAACGTATGGAAATATTATAGTCACATCTTTCAATCAACCGTGTCTTTGAAAATGGCAAAACGCAAAAGAAACGCCGCTAAACCGCAAATGACCGCCATCTTTGCAATTTGATCACGAACATGAAACATGAATAAAAGATCGGGAACATGGAATACGGAACACGGAACACGTAGAATATGGAACCGAGGAAATGGAGGAACATAGAACTTAGAACTTGGAACTTGGAACTTGGAACTTGGAACATGGAACGTGGAACATGGAACAATGATCACGCTTTGAAACAGTGTGCAAAAATAAAAATAGAAACCTTGTTTTAGTTATTATATATAATCGGCCGTCGATAAAAGCAGGAACACGGAACATTCCGGAACATAAAAAAATAATAATAATAAAAATTAGATCAAAGTTAAATAAAACAACAAATAAATTTAAAAAAAAGCAAGAAATAAATAAATGGTCTCATCTCCGAATATAAAAACATATTTAAAAATGTTTTAAAAATGATTAAAAGCTTTTTTTTTTTCAATAAAAGTTCTAAAAAACATTTAGTGAATAGATAATAATCTATGCCTTCCTCTCACATTTTAAGATTGGGCCCGCGTACGGGCCGTCAAAAATTGCAAAGCCGACTGTATTTCAAGTCGCCTTGCGGGGTATTGGGAAAAGTTTTCAATCAGCAATAACCGCGCCTCGGATGAACCTCACTGGCTACAGTAATGCCACTGCGCAAAGCTAACTCAGCAAGACCTAGGGTACTGCTTTTGTCAAAGACTTCGTTTTCTTCCTGTGGGATGTAATAACAAGCATTTAAATCTCTCTCTCTCTCTCTCTCTTGATCAGTGCGCATGTGTATATCCTGCTGGTATACGTTGGATCAACTAGTGATGTAATCGGCTAACAAGTGAAAAAATATACTGTAGAAGCAGAGACCGATTCATACAACGTAGATTTTTTTGGAGTTTTAGGTACTATATTTCAACTGGCCAAACCAGTCTTCTTCAGGACCCTTCAGGTACAATGAAGAACATTTACATTGGTATACATTGTTATGTAGGCTAGCTGAAGAAGACTTGTTTGGCCAGTTGAAACGGTAGTACCTAAAACTAAAAAAAATATACGTTGTATCGGTCTCTGCTTCTACAGTATGTGCATCATTGTTCGTCTTCAGTTTTCATTCGTTTTCCTAATCCGAAACATCATATTTACCATTATCAGATCAAAATTCCTGTGCACTCAAATGTACTTTTTTGCCAAGCTCTGGTAGGGCTTTCTTTCTCGTGTTCAATGTTGACAACCCGTAGAAATGTTTCGGATAATTTTTGCTTTAGTACTGTTTTGAAAGATCTCATACCCTAGCGCAAAGTTAGTGTTGATGTAACATACACGTGGCTAATGTGAATAAAAGTATTTTATGCCTACATTTTTATCTACTCACCATTTTAACTAAGCCATATCTCTGAAATACATATAAAAGGAACTTAATGCAACTTGATATGCATAATAGCTGCACGCATGCGCATTTAATGTGTGAATAACGTTTTGCACGATCGCGGAAAGAAAATTCACAATACTCATTCCAAACAAACTCACTCGAAGCAGACATAATAATTAAACTCACTGATTTGATTTTTTTAAAATGAAGTAACCACTGTCAAGATGTCATTTTTTGTCACAACACATACAAAAATACAAAATCAAATCAAAACACACGCGCGAAATCTTTCGAATATTGTGAGATCCCACAAGGGAGAGGACAAAGTTCGTTGTTAAACCAGAGCGGCATAAACAAAGGGCTTTTGTTGGTCAACATCTTTTAAATTTCTCCAGTCAGGTGAAACCTGCCCCAGTAGGGCTAGTTCGCCGCCAACAGAACCTAAATCAGGCTGACTTGTCGAGTTTGCTTCTTCGTTGGGAACCTGACGGACTCAACCGCCGGTAACATTACCGGCGGTTGCCGCCCTGGTTGAGTCCGTCTGCGACAGCAGGCTAGATGACTCGAGCTCCTAATCACCTAATAGCTCTACGAGCTCCAAGATGTCTTAGCCTGGGAGGATGAGAGTTGGCTTTCATGAGTGTTTTCTTCAACTCTCATTGACTATCATCACCTCGGGCCAAACGAGAGCCAGAGTCGTCGACGACTCGTAGAAAATTTCAACGATTCAAATTCAATTAGAGCTCACGAGAGTCTTATTAGGTCAAACGAGAGTGAGAGTTTGAACTCTCAACAACTCTCATCCAGGGCCAGGTTGTTCAAAGGGTGGATAACGCTATCCAACGGATCAATCGCTATCCAGTGGATAAGTGTTAACAAAACAAACTACGCTATCCACCGGATAGTGATTTATCCGGTGGATAGCGGGCCATCTCCGCTTTCAAGATGGTGGGTGGGCGCGAAGAAGACGCCCTGGCGAAGAGCAGGTCACGTGTCTCCAAAAATATTGGAGATTTTGATTGCGGCGGGCTCGCGATTGGCTAATTTTGTGGTCACGTGACCTGCTGTTCGCCGGGGTCTTCTTCGCGCGCTATTTTGAACGCCGAGAAGACTCTGGGGACGAGGTTGCGTGAGATTGCGTCACTGCCAGTCAAGCCAACTATATTTTGCACTATTCATACAGATAATCAATTAGACTAGTAATACGTGACTCGCAAGGTCCTCGCGAAGCTCGGGGGAGTGACATTTCCCCCCTCTTCCCCCCCCCCCCCCCCCCCCCCCCCCCTGTAAATTCCAGTTCAGATTCATACTGTAAAAAGGTTTGGCTTTTGAGAACCCCTGTCCCTTATAATTTCCATTTACCTTTCTGGGGTGGGTATTAATATTTTCTGTTAGAGTACATATTTTGAAATGGTGAATTACTTTACTAAGTGAAAAACTTCAAGACAATGTTTTGAGATGAAGCCAGCAAGTGGTATTGTTTATTGGAAATAAATGGTTTAGTAGTGTTTTCCTATAAGCCATAGTTAAAATTCAGGTTTGAAGTACTTTAATTTGAACAGTAATTCCTCAAGTGTAAGCCTTGCTTGTCAATATAAATTCTCATTATTTACATTGTTTACATTGCCATGTAATTTTTAAGTGACAAACTAAAAATAGGAATTGTCCTTATTTGTGGAAATTGCACTTGAATACATTGAATACAAAGTACAGTGGAACCCGGTTAATACGGACACCAAAGGGACATGAAAAAGACGTTAGTGTCCATATTAACCGGGTGTCCGTATTAAGTGGGCTGATATACAGTGTAAGAGAAAATATGTGTCGTCAGGACAAACAAAACTGTCCAGAATAAGCGGGTGTCCGTATTAACTTGTGTCCGTAAAGCGGGGTTCTACTGTATTTTATATGATGTCAAGACCCTGCCTCCTTTGTAGTGTATTGGTAGGTGATAGACCATTAACTAAGGAAATTGAAAATTATGAACTGAAAAGTGCTGTATTAAATGTGCTGTTACTGGTAAGGATAACTGCTTTTTAATTGCTTTGTAAAAATATAGTGTAATATTTCTGCCAAGTAATTTTGCACATAACGGGGAGGAGGGGCGGGCCCCCAGGGCCCCTCCCCTAGATCTGCCACTGTTATTATAACAGAGTGACATGAAAGGAAGTGATTTTGGTTATAAATCCTAAGCCATTAGGCCACGAGCGCGCCGTGTGACGTCATGTCATCCCCCAACTCCACAAACAAACAAATAAATATGATCGTAAAGGCCACACGAGAATTGCTCTCGCGTGAGCTCTTTGGGGACAGAATTATAAACCCCGCTACGCGAGGCCTTCGGCCTCGCTTCGCGAGGAATTAAGCTAGAGTTTAGATAATATGCCCAAGATCTGTACAGTGCAGTGGCCAAAGAAGCAAAAGCAAAAGGTTTTATGTTGTTGGCCACTGTCGCGTTGTAACTAAGTTTTAAAAAAGACCAAGAATACAGAGATGGCATATAATCAAAAATTTTTACTTTACAGGCCGGGTATCAGTGTAGCTAGTAAAACTGATTCACTGCGAGATACATAGTAATGGAACTAACAGATGGATTTAAAATTGGTAGCATATACCAAAGGAAGTATATGGGAATTTCGTTGAGCGTTGTAACTGCTCCTCTCTGCTCAAGATACTCGTTTCCACTGTAAAGTCTGGTTCTCATATGCCTGTGATAGTAATATCTGATTCTAGTACATATATTGGAAGCAGCTCAGTGTACCCCAGGCGACAATATCCCAGGCATTCCGGAGTCTTATGAGAACCAGACTTTTATAGAGGTTTTGTGGCACCAACAAATGTTACACAACGAGTGACGTGGCAGATTTGGCGGCAAGCGCCTAAAGCATAATTTCGAGAATAGTTCATTTTCAGTGGTGACGATAAAAAGCATTATACCCACAACCAGAGGTCTTAGTTATAGACCTCTGCCACAACTAGTTCTACGTTTTCAAGCAAAGAACACTGAGCATTGGCAAACTAACCAATGCGATTCGTCAAAAATCTATGGTGCATTCCTAAGCTATCGTAATGGCCAATCATAGAAAGCGTCACAACACAAAATGTGAACAAATGAAAACTCAAAGCAAATACACGTAACCGGCGCCAAGCCGTGGTTTTGGATCTGATTGGTTTAAAATAGGTGACGCAAGTTTTTTAAACCAATCACAGATCGTGCGATTAATCATGTAGAGGCAAGAATTGACTCAAAGGGCGCTTTCCATCCGGTTTGAAATTCCGGAACGTTAGGACAACCTCAAGAGGTATACCCAACTTTTCGAAACTCAAGTTTTCCCGGAATTTTTGGTTGATTCCCCTAAAAAACACAGGAAAAAAGACAACTTCACGCTCTTTAGTTAGCTTTAATATAATAATTTATTATTATTTGCTAAAATTCTTATTCGAACTATTATAAATTTATAGGTTTACACAAATATGCAAGGTTAATCCACAGTGGATAGAACCACTCCAGTATCCTGTCAGAACCTGGCAGCTTCGACTGATTACTCAGTAGCCGTTTTGCCAGTCTGGTTGTCATTCTGGGAATGAATGCGTCGAAATGCGAGAGTAAATCGAGCCCATGAATGTATCAAGGTTTTTTTTAGAAAGCTTTAGAACATGATTTGTCGCATCCTAACACTGACCGGACAGCTTTCGGAGTGTTCGTGAATACTCGCGCTGCTGTCTGATTGGACAATAACAATCGGAAACTGCTCGGGTATACTGGGAGGGACAGGGGAGGGACAAGGGGGGGAGGGAAGGGGGTTATGCGATGCCATTCGAGGAAGACTCAGCGTGAAAAATTCTCAGTGTGTTTTTCTTTCTTTTCCTGTGTTTGTGTTTGCGCTCCTGGGTATAAATAAGCCCTTCTCTGTTGTGCTTTTACTGTGCTTGCTGCTAAATATACGAATATATTTCAGAATCTTGAAATTAAAAAAATAGTCTACTGGCACAATCAATAAGGGCATATTTTTGTTCTGGCAAACCAGACTTTCACAGTCTCGAGATATGGATTCTTTTTAGTTGCGAAATTCTTTAGCATCATGTATTCGTTCCTTGTTCTTCTAAAAGACCTGTAAGTTTGTCCATGTTGTGATCTATGGCCTTGTTCAAGAAATCGAGCCAAGCAGAGTCCGACTCCAGGGTGAAATGATAATTCCTGCAGAACAAGAGAGAGATCAAATCAACACGGAGATATCATTGGAAGCCAGTAAAATGCCCCGCACTGTTTCCACTCGAAAACGTTTTTGATTACTTTTTGACATCATTATGTTGGCTTTCTCATCGCTAAGCCAATCAAAAACCAAGTTCGCCACGTGCCGTACACTTTTGGGAGGAGCAGTGGCCTAACGGTGAGCCCGTTTGATTCCGGATCTCCGGATCGAGTGGTCTGGGTTTGAGCCGGCTGGCCGGGGTCTTTGAGTTGTGTTGTTGGACAAGACACTTAACTCTCACAGTGCCTCTCTCCACCCAAGAGTATAAATTGGTACTGGTGAATTGTAAGGGCAACCTGATAGACCTGATAAAAATGCTGGGAGGTAACCAGTAATGGACTAATCCTAACCTGGGAGTAAACAGGGATACCGGCAAAGGTGGCGGGAACTGGGAAATTTTTTTTGCAAATATTTTGCAACCCGAAAAGCACAATAATAATTATTGCAAAGAGGCAAGAGCCACTAAGGAATAGGTGGGAACCGGAAAGTTCCATCCCCCTGCACACCCCCCCCCCCCCCCCCCCCCCCCCCACCCCCCCCACTAAGATGTCAAAAGCAATAAAACCTTTAGCAAGCGAGTGGCAGCACAATGGTGCAATAAAATCATTGTAAAATTATTTTCACGTCAGAAATGTACCTTGCTTTATTGAGCATCTCTTTCAACTGATGAGTGAGCTTTGGACGCCTGCAGTACATGAAAGAAAAGAAAAAGAAAACCTTGTAAGTAACATGTCAATAAACAACTCAACAATATGATGCAAATCAACTCACAGATTCTGATACATTCTGATGATTCATCGGAAAGTAAAGACTCATAACTACATCGTCAACACTGCGAAGAAAAAGAAGAGCAAATACATTATTATTGGAAACTATGTGCTATATGGCATCATGAACCGGCTAAACTTGCCGGGAACAAAAACATAATCTGGAGCCAACTTTGATACCACTGATATACAGGTTAAGCCTGTAAAGATCACTGTAGCTATTGGTTGCCGAAAATGTTACATTTCTAACCAATCATACAAGAGTGTCATTTTTCTCGACCAATAGGATGCTGACTCAAACCAAGACAGTGCGAATTGTGTTGCCGCGATTTTTTGCGTGCCCATAGTATCATGTTTATTTCATATTAAATTTATACATAATATTCATTTTAGCTTTCTTTCATTCACCTTGGACTAGATCTCAGGACTTCATCAGCCATTTTATCTAGCTGCATGATATTTTCTACTGATGTTACTTGGCCTGAAGTTTGAATTGCACCAGAAATTTTCTTCACACACGACCGACATGCCTGCAAATAAACGACAACAATTCTGAAAGAAGCATCACAACAGACACTGAATGGATGGACATTTAAACAGACGAATAAACAAACAAGTAAAGGCCAGTTGGTTGCCATATAATATAGAATTTAAATTAAAAAATATATATATTATTTATATTGATATCAAAAAGCCTGTTTTGAATGAGAATGGTATGAAGTTGAAATACAAAATTGAAGTAAAATTAAATAACCCTTGTTGAGTGCTACAGGATGTTATTCTATCATAAGGACATGCGTAAATCAATCAGTCAATCAGTCAACCTGTCCGTCCGTCCATCCGTCCATCAGTCAGCGTCCGTCCGTCCGTCCGTCCGTCCGTCCGTCCGTCCGTCCGTCCGTCCGTCCGTCCGTCCGTCCGTCCGTCCGTCCGTCCGTCCGTCCGTCCGTCCGTCCGTCCGTCCGTCCATCCGTCCGTCCGTCAGTAACAAAAACCTACTTAATATTCAATACTAACTTTGACTAGTCCAACACAGGGAGGGACCAACAGTTTGTCTTCGCTTGACCAGCCCTGCTTACTTGACTCTGTATCATCATCATCATCATCATTTTCACCATGACATCCATTACTTTTTGAGCCTACAATGAAGGACAGAACCACAAAGCAAATTAAAGTGAATATCCTGCATATACTGTTGCAATTCAGTAAAGCAGTGAAGTTCTGATCAATTTGTGACGTTTTTTCCTTGTTTATGTCAGTATTAGCATAAATTTATCAAAGATTGAATTTAGTTTTCTATATGCCATTTAGTAACTGTGGAATAAGAGGAATATGTTCAATACTGAACAAGACATTCCTTTCTGAAAAAAATCAAATTTGGAAGTGTATATTAACAAAGAAAATCATAATGGATTATGGATATTTCAGTCAGTATTGCATGGAAGAATAATAAGCAGTAAAAATGGAAAAGATTTCCATAATTGAATAAGGTTTACCTCATCTAGCTCATTGAGTGCATCTTTGATCAGCTCTGAACTACACCGCAACACTGCTAACACGGCTTGTTTATTATCTGGAAAAGACAACAAATATATTATTATAACACTGTTTACTGAACGGTACAAGCTCTCGTCAGTGGCCACTTATCTCTTATATTGCTAGTGGCCACTTACAAGAATCATTCCTGTAAGTGGCCAGCTCCAGTTACGGACACTCTTTCGGCTTTCCGAGGGTGTCCGCTTACTGGAGCTTCGACTGTACTCTTTACCTTTTGGAAGGTGCTGGAAACCATCACAGTGTTCCCACAAAGTTCCCGTTGACTGCGTCTTTGCAGTAGCAACACTGCCACACAAGAAAAAAAAATTGAACATATTTAAATTATCAAAATGGTCAGAAGTGCCCATTTCTTGGTTAAGAGCAGGGCATGGAAGTGGATAGGACACAACCTAACGAAGCCAGTCAGAAACATAGCAAAGACGGCCATTGAATGGAACCCACAGGGCAGGAGAAAGAGGGGGCGACCTACTCGGACATGGAGGCATTCTCGTTTGGCAGAGCTGCAGGGCAAAGGCAGCCAAGAAAACAGTGCAGAACAAGATTAGAAGGAAGACCCTGGTTTTGGAAGAAGATTTCTTGGTTCCCAACTTCCATTACCTGTATGCTTCAGATGAAGAGTTTATTGTTCAAAATTAGAACTCTGGCTTGACCCATCGTGCATATGAAAATTTGACAGGAATCCTATTAAGTTGTCGTTAATCAGGGAAAAAACTCCCCCTCTTTCAGCCTTGCTGCTACTCCCAAGATCGCCTTTTTTACCTCACCCCAACCCTCCACTGTTTTCTTAATCCAAGATGGTGGCTTAAACACTAGATAGAATATTCAGCACTCGCTCGTCCAAAATACTGTACCTTGAACAGCCTTCCTTAATAAATGAAGTAGCAAGGACTTGGCAGTCTTCTACCACAGTAAGAACAGATTCTTCAAGTTTCTTATGAAGATTTTTACCTAAAAACAACCATGAACAAAATTTTAACTATCTTTTATTGTCTTTTGATATTTTATTGTCTTCTTGCATAATTAATTATCTTGTGTATAGCTATATATAAATTTTTTTTGGTTTAAAATTTTTCAAACCAGTTTGAGTTTTTATTTTCCTTTGTCTAATATTCATTACCATAATCTGAAACAAAGGAAAATAAAAATCAAACTGGTTTGAAAAATTTTAAACCAAAAATAAATTTAAACCACAACATAGCCATAATTTTTTTGCATAAAATGTTCAACATAACAAAAGAAATATAATAAATTTTGTGTTAGGTGTCCTTCAGCAAGCAGGTATTTATCACAAATTTTCAACTTACCTTGCGACATCGGCAAAGAACGAAATATTGTCAACATGGCTATAACTGTTGTCTCAAATCCAGTAAGTAGGCACTGTAGTTCCTGCAAAAGGCCAATGAAGGAATGTGGCATGGAAAAAACTTTGAAGGATCCGAGGTAAGCCACACAGTATACTACGAGCTAAGTCCCTCTTACCCTTAGTCTGTAAAGTGAGAAGATGGAAATGGTCACGCCATTTATTGAAAAAAATAAAATAAAATAAATGACTGAGGGAAATCTGGGGGCGAGACATGTGCCCCCAGATTTTGACCAGCTATTTTCCCCTCTCACTTTATTTTTCTTCTCGCTTGATGAACTAAGGGAAAGAGGGACTGCTCGTAGTCTAGCCACCAAGCCAAATTATCTCCCAATCAAACCGCTTTTCTTAATTTTTTCCATTTTTTGTGTGATTTTGCTTGTACCTGTCCTTTTAATTCTTTTTTCTTTTCTTATATTTGTCTTTATCTGATCGTGTGTTATTGTAAATGTGAAACAACGTAAGCTCTCTAGATGAGCATCTGCTCTTAGAGCAAAATTAATATAATGTTGAGACGAAATATTGTTTAAATAAAAAATAAAAAAATAAATAAATAAATAAAAAAGCCAAATTAAAACTTTACTAAACTACACTTGAACCCCCATTACAGTGCTGATACTGTTACCGGGCCACTTAAACTAAACTAACCAATCAGATTACAGGAAACAAACAATTACCCTGGTCCCAGAGGTTTCTTCTTCTCTTTCTTCTTCTGAACTTGATCGAAGCGATCAAAGCGACGCGGCAGAGAAGAAAACCTCTGGTGGCAGTGGATACGATCTCATTTCCATGCTGACGCCAACTGTCAAATTTCAAAATAGTAATTAAAAAGCCGGCCAATGGCAATTAAGATATCACGTGTTGATCAGCCGTTTATTTTGTTCAGTGGGGTAGACCAAGGTATATTGTTCACGCGAATATTTTCTTCACTTGGGTGGTGAATGGTAATTTGTCAGTTGACCTTTTCCGGTTTGGTCGGGTCATGTCAAGCGGCTGTCAAGAGATATATACTTTATACGCTCGCTCTTCTCGTATTTGATAATCTCCGAGTTGCAAAAAACATTTATAACATACAAAACAAATGCCAGCAAATGATGGATCGAAACCGCGTGAGTAGTTTTGAGTCAAACACAACATCTCTATAATTCCCGGCTGTAATTGGATCAGGACCAACGCACTGTAACTGAAAGTCGCGACACTATTCCAACAGTTTATTTAATTAATTTTTTTAAAGGAATCTAACAGCTGGGATCGGCGCGACAATATTCGGGACTCAAACTCATTTCTTTTCGCAGACGTAGATGGGCTACTAGCAAAATATCTCTCGATAAAAGCGTGTACGTGTGCTACGGAGCGACGTTAATTGATCACGTATGAGTTATCCTCTCCGGTAGTGAGTGTCAAATTTACCTCACACAGTGATGCGACAAACATCCTCACCTTCCCCTCGGTGGTTTCAATCATGCAAACCAATCAGATTGATTGCGTGGCTCGTTAAAATATCTACCAATCAGAGCCCGAGGGTCAGATCTTGACCCTAAATTCCAGCATGGAAGTGAGATGCATAGCCACTGCGCCCAGAGGTTTTCTTCTCGCCACTCCGCGACTCACTTCCGCCGCTTTGCGGCTTGTTTTCGCCGCTTCGCGGCTCAAGTTCGATTGAGAAAGAAAACCTCTGGGCCCAGGGTAACAAACAATGCATTCCAACTAAAATCTTTTGAGCCAATTAACAGCAAGGAGAAAACAATTACACAAAGCGCAAAATTTAATGGAATGCATTGTTCGTTTCCTGTAATCTGATTGGTTAGTTTAGTTTAAGTGGCCCCGGTAACAGTTGCAGCACTGTAAGCAGCCACCTCTTGTTAAGCGGCCAGTTATCAGTCCCAAAACTATTGTAAAATAGTAATAATTATTATAGTATGTGATTACTGAACCCTCATTCAGTAAAATACTGAATGAGGGTTCTTCTATTGTTTTTACCCCTATTAAGAGGCCACCGAGAATTTAATACACATAGTTTGACCTTGATTTGAAAAACCTGATGACAGTTAAGAGTCTTAAATAGAAGGTGACGACTGATAAAAACATTCAAACAAACGTTTATTATCACCTTGATGTGATTCCATTGTTACTAACTAGTCTTTTGATCTTCTACCACCCGAGGGTGGCCGCTTAATAGGGGTTTGACTGCACAAGACTACAGCCAACTGCGATAATTTATGCAAATTAGTACTTACGTCAGCAGATGGAGCCGGGGGCTTGGAAAAGGAAATTGTCAGTTTGGTGGCTTCTTTGGAGACTGCTCTGAAGGTCATCCCTGAAGGAAAATAGCAAAACATCTTACTACAAGCAAAACTAAAGGCATCAAATTTAATACACGCTTGGGAGAGAATGTTCTAGAGTCAATTTATTATAGAGCTTTTTCAACATGATCAATCTCGGAACTAATGGAAGCAGAGTGGGAATTTCCAGCTGATGAAGGGTAGCACAGATCGAGGGCAAGAGTAGACTGCGACCAGTCTCTATTGGCAAACACAAAATAGCACAATCAGCGCAAAATTATATACGACTCAGAAGCTTGTGGCTTTGCCGCTCACTGCGAGTAGAGCCGGCTCGTATGTATATTGAGCTATAATTTCGCGTTCGCCTCACAGACTTTAGAGAAAAATAGAGACTACTCTCAATCTAGGGCAAGGACATTATGCATTAATTAACATGCCGTATTGAGGTATTTTATAGCGGAAAAACAATATTTGCTGGTATTGCTGCACTTAAATGTCAGTGGTCTCAGTAGATGTGGTGATAATGATGACGATAACGATCAACAAGATGATGATGATGACAATGACGATCATGACGATGATGATGATAATGATGATGATGATGAGGATGGCAATGATGATGGAATTCACAAAGAATTAAGAATTTATGAGATCAAACTTTATAAATTAAATACCTAATTTCATCCAAAAATCCTCCAAAGAAAACTTAACTCCAAGTCCTCCATCACTTGTCCTAAGTTTCCCTCTGTATTAAATAAGCAAATGATCCAGTTAATAGTGAGCTTATAAAAATTCACTTGAGGGTCTGCCTGCGGGCCTGTTGATTTTCACACTAACAGCCTAACAGCTACAGCATGCAACAGCTGATGTTATGATGCTCTCTTGTAATTAATGGCGATGCAACAAGCTGAAAAACATAAACGAACCTTTTATTTTTCCTGCGCATAGTTCAAGAGTATCTATCAGAGACTGCAGGACTTCTTCTGTTCCAGCCAGAGCCGCCATCTTGGAAGTTCTCGCCGTTCACGAAGATTTCCGAGACGATTTCCGACAACTACCGAACATTTTACCACGTGACTTTGCTTTTAAACATGGCCGCCGCATTCGCGTCGATAAATATTCATGATTCACTTTTATTTGAGTGATTGAGAAATTATCAAAGCATCGCAACGCTTACATGTAAGAAGTCATGATTACAGTTGGACTGAAGATGTGGAGAAGCAGATGAGTTGATGGCGATGACCAGTGCGAGCGTCTCAAGGTTTCGGTGAACAATGTTGAACGTTTCTCATCATCTGCGGAAGAAGGTAAAACGGTAACTTAATTTAAAATCTCGATCAACAAAAATATATAGCTTAAGAGTTTTGTTTACTCTGTGAGCTCTTTACGCATGCCACTTTTGTCACAGAGATCTTGTTACGAATCGGTAAAGTGAAACCTTAAATTGTTGCCGGTATAATTTCTACGAGCTAAGATATATATCATTCTGCAACGTAACAGGTTGTGTTGACTTCTTTTTAAAGCGATAGCAATGATAGTTGAACCACAATATTTTCAGATGTAGCTTATACCATCACAGATGTACAAATTCGTGTTGCTCCACATGAGGCGTATTTATTAGCTTCTTTGCCATAAAGACATTCCCTCGTTGCTGTTTACATTCCTTTCCATATCTCAGCTCTTTCTAGGAGATCTAGATGAAAACCAAGCTGACAGGTTAAGAGATCCAGCAAGTTCAAAAAGTAAAGGAATGCAGACTCAAGGAATAGCCGACGAGAACTCGCGATCGCCGAAAAACAAGAGAAAGTCGTTGCCAGCTGTTCCTTCCCCGGAGGAAGAAAAGTCCATGAATCTATCAGTTGCGAGACAGAGATCGCCGGCTAATCCTACACAGGTCAAAGCTTATGGACCTTATTTTCTCGAATACACGTTAATGGCGGAATAGTAAGTGTTAACTCTTGCTTTAATCTATTTTAATCAGTGTACAATGCATGAGTTTTGGCGCGCTGAATAATTTGATTACAGTGTGATTGGAATCCTAAAGCTTAGCTTGTCTCAATTTACACCAGACAATTCTACTACGCTCCCCGTTCGTGTTGTATTTTGTGTCTTATGTTCACTATTACATTGTAGCAATTATCTGACAAAAAATTAATTGAAACAAAAGGGTTACAAATGATTGGCATGCAATATAGCAGTAGGGTTCTTGTTTATTGTTGATTCTTGTTTTAATCACGAAGAGTCAGTATCAGTATTAGTAATGGTAATTGGACCGAGTGGAGTACAATTCAGGGTGTAATCGGGCGAGTAATTTTGAAATTGGCTGCGCGCTCGGCCGATTTCGAAATTATGAGCACGATTACCCGTGAATTGTACGACACAAGGTCCAATTACCAATATTAATCGTATCAATAACAAAAGTCGAGGTTAGAGAGTCTGAGAAAACCTCTTTTTAGTGAACATGTCAGCGATTTATTCAATCAGTTTTACAAACAGTACGGAGACAGCAAGAAATAATCCATTTAATGTAATTGACGCGCATGGCGTAGGTGTCCACGTACAGGTATCCAATTTGAGCAAGTTCAAATTAGATACCTGTAATTGGACACCCACATGATCGTGCTCCAATTACGTAACAAATAGGCACGCAGGGAACCAATCAGAAACGAGAATTTTGTTATTGATACGATTACACTGTAAACAGTCTCTCTCAGTGGCGGATCCAGACCTGTTTATAAGGAGGGGCCTGAAAAATTTTCCACCAGTCTCCATTTTAATTTATTTCCAATTAGATTGTCGATCCATCATGTTCAATCATCTACAATCCTAGACAGAAGTACGTGTCGGCACGATCAAAAGTATCGTCCCTTTTTCCCCCTCTCCCCAATGTTGACCTGCCAACAACATTACTTGCAAACTATTGTAGGTGCGACATTGAAAGGGGTTTGGGGGCATCTTAATCATTGTTATAAACATTGACACAACCTTGTTCCCAGGATCTCTCTTTTTCTGCCCCCAAGAGCGTGTGAGAGATATCTTTCTTGCTCTTGGGGGCGGGGAAGAGAGACCCAGGGAGCGAGGTTGAAATTGACAATAATTATTTACAATAATATTATTAGTGAGTATTCCAACTACTTCTGTCTAGGGTTGTAGCTGCCAATATGGCGAGCGAACTTTATAAACCACCTCCCAAAAATAAGTTCTCTGGCCCCAAATCTCAAACAAAACAATCCATCCAACAATAAGCTCCCATCCCCCTCTCCCACGGCTCCCTGAATATCAGAATATTCTTTACTGGGCTTTTGTTATTGACCTATTACTAGTATGAGCTTACTAGTGTAATTTTTCTTATCTCTTTATCTCATCAGTAACCAGCTTAGAAGTCAAAGACTGCCAGGTGTTTATGTTCTTCCAGCTGCTAAATCTCCTCTGAGTAAGTGTCTGCTAACTAGCTAACTGTCCCCTTCATGTCATGCCGCACATAGGGCCATAGGGCAACATCCTCTTTCCACCTCGATCTATCTGTCCCTGGCTCTGTGCTCCGCCGCAATCCAGGAGCCCCAACCCAACTTGGTCCTTTCTCTGTGTTACAATTCTTCTCCAAAGTGTCTGCTAAGGAATGGTAATTTTTGGATTGAGTCACAGACGTCTGTTAAGCGGAGGAAGACTTGAGTGTGCAAGGAGAGACGTCTGTTGATTCAGCCCAAAATTTGCAACATATTCTATTCAAATTATGCCACACAATAATGCTAAAAGTGAGAAGGGGATAGGGCAATAGTACAAGCTAACAATCTTTAACTGTATCTCTTTATCAGCCATCTCCTCGCCTCCTTGCCCTAACTCCTCCTTGCCCTAACTCCCCCTTGCCCCAACTCCCCCCCCCCCCCCCAGGGGCCAGGCTAGATGCCTGGCCCCTCAGGGAGGGGGTTGAGGCGAGGAGACCCCTGACACTTCAGACTAATATTTGATGCTGAAATATGTAATATATATTAATTTTGTTTTAATTTCTATTTTTAGTCTGGTATGGAGTAATTTTTATCAGGATGGGTTCTTACCAAGATGGTATTTTCAAATTCATCATGAAAATTCCTGAAAATTTTCCAGATGGAGACTGCCCTGTGAGTATTTATACTATAGACTGACAGCAAAAACAAATAATATGGTAAAATATATTATTAGACATTTATGGTAGTTGTAATGAATTTAGTAATGATTATTCCACTGTTAGGTGGTTCATAATACAGTTTAGTAGACCTTTCTGCCTTTGGCCTTCTGTCCCAGTAGTTACTTTTCGTACAGATTTGTCTAAGTTTTACCAACGAACAAATTGAGATCTCTTTGATATCAAAATTAGTTGCTATGACAAAATATTATTTAAAAGGGGTCAAATCATACACTGTTTTTGATCAAAATTGTAATGCTTATTGCTGATCACTGACACAGATATCCACATGCTTTATAGCTGTCTCTGACACAAATTTGTTATGATTCCTGCTTACATTATATTCTAACCAATATATTATGTAACACTTCTTTCACAGAGTGTTGTTTTTAAGCCCCCTGTTTTTCATCCTGTTGTAAATATGGAAACTGGAGAGGTGGATGTCAAAAGAGCTTTTCCAAAGTGGAGGTAGGGCCACAGTTACTGCCATATATTTTTCACTACATCTATGCACGTACATAATTTCTGTGGAAAGTTAATTTACTACATGTACATGTGTATATTTGGTGGTTTGCATCAATGTTACCAAAACTGTTCGCTTGCATTAACAATATCAGAAAATTAACAGGTTATAGAGCAGGCAGAAAGAAACATTCTGTCCAAATTATAGCTATGTAGCGTTTTTCATAACCGAGTTATTACGAAAATAATTTTCAGAAAATTACAGTATTTAGTATGCAGCCACCATGTTGGTGCCCTTCTTTGGGACACCAACATGGCGGCCATAAAAATGTACAAGAAGTAGAGTAGATTCTACCATCAATATCATTAGCTTTCACTTCAAAACTCTTTAGATATCACTTCTAAATTATTATCACGTATAAAAATTTAAAAATGACATAAAAATACCCGTTTTTGTGAAAGTTCAAAAACTCGTTAATCCGGGACATCGCAAATTTCAAAATGCTTTATTTCCGAAGCGAAGCATTGAATCAATACCAAACTTTGCATAGAGATTAATGTTTGTATGTCTAGAATATGTGAAAAGAATAGCTTTGTAGAATTAACAGACGAGTTTAGATTTTAGAATTTTGATGACGTCAGATGCAAACCAAGAATAGCATTATATACATGTATGTGTATAACACAGAGATGTCAACCTTTTGACATTTGAAATAGGGAGATTTTTTTGGGACAGGATAGCCGGAGGCGTGAGCTTCTAGGGGGGTCCAGGTGCATGACCCTCCTGATTTTACCCTCTAAGACTGCCATTTTCCAAACATTTATCCAATCAGACAGTCGCTTTTATATGGGCTTATTGACAAAAAAAATATTCAGTGTCTGTGAAAGATGCACAGAAATGAAGCCGGGAACCATAACAGAAATTTGAAAGACCGAATTTTGGGGGATTTTGGGAAAATTTGGGGTTAGAATCTTAGCCTATTGTAGAGAAAAGATCCAAAGTCGCTTTTATCCGGGAGATCTGGTGACCCGTATGGGAGACCGGGAGATTCGTTCTGTATCCGGGAGACTCCCAGAGAGGCATAACTAATAAGTGATAACATATACTTGACACCTAGCCTGAAGCTTGTTATTTTCAGTTGCCTGTTCCCGACCATGATTTTTACAGTAACAATATTATACAGTTGAACCTCTACTAACGGCCACCTCTCTATGTACAACAGCCAGGATTTTTTGTCCCGACTGTGCCCCGATCCATACACTTTACTCTCATTAAAACCTCCCAACAACGGCCACCTCTCTACAGAGGCCGGATAATTCTGTACCAGGGTGGCCATTGTGGAGAGGTTCAACTGTATGCAATAAAAATTAACTGCATGCTGGTGATGCAACAGTTTTTCAATAATCTGGGACGTCATGAATTAATTAACCACCCATACGTATGGAGGTATTTTATAGGGGAAAACAATCGCTGACCAGTACTGCCACCCTTAGCTTAAAGGAGCTACGTCATGGATGGCGCATCTTGAAAAAATGCAAGTTCGCTGTTTACAATCCATCTTGAATCTTGTCCATCCTCAACCATCCTTGTTCCAGTTTGGATTATTATCACCTCTTTGGTGTTTTTCTACCTTAGTAAACAACTATTTCGAGGCCTTCTTCAATTTAAAGGCGATTTTGCACTTCGCAAAAATGACTTAAAATAATCGTGACATAGCTCCTTTAAGTGTCAATATAATGGTCTCATAATCAGTAGAAGTGATGATCATGATGCCGATCGACAGGATGTTGATGATGATGATGATGGCAATGATCATGATACAACGGTGTTCAACAAGTGTCAGTCAGCTGCGCAAGCAGAAAATAACTCATTTAGCCAAATTTTGATTTTTTTTGTTTTTGTTTTCAGGAGAAACATAAATCACTTGTGTCAAGTGTTGTTGTATGCTAGGAGAATATTTTACAAAATTGATATGAAGAATCCGCTTAACCCTGAAGCAGCCCACTTGTAAGTACCCTTAGGGTATATTAGTATCTCCATTCTGTAATAGGACTACATGCTGTCCAATATTGGAAATAATTGGATGAAAAAAATTCCGAGACCTGCCAAAATTGGATGAGGCCGTAGGCCAAGTCCAATTTGGCAGTACGAGGAATTTTTTGAATTCAATTATTTCCAAATTGGACAGCATGTACTGTGCTATTAGGTTTTAATTATATCGCAGGTACACATGTCCAATTTAGATGGTACAACTTTGTCACATGCAACATGCCAAGCCTACGACACAAATTGTGTTGTGTAAATTAAACCTATACAAATATGTATAGGTATAGTAACTTGTTTACGATTATTGTGTACGACACGAAAAATATCATGGGATTTTGAAACATGCTTTGAAACCCAGTACCATAAATAGCCACAGACAAACTATAGAAGTTGTACAGTATGCAACAGTCATAAGCAAATTAGTTGTTCTGTCTAAAATCAGTCTTTAGCCAGTAGCCTGATTTTGTTACAATGTACAGGTAGATGTATTACTCAGCACTTTTGAACCCCTCACTGACATTGCTGTTTTCTCACTTACAGATATGAAAATGATAGAGATACTTTTAAACAAAAAGTGAACATGTCACTAAGAACCTGTCTAAATGAGTTACATTTACCTCTGGCAGATGACCCTCATGCAATTAGGTGAGAGTAAACAATGACTACATTTACATGTATGTACCTGCCAACTCAGTCGAAAAAGTCGATCTCGCATCAGTAGTTGAAAATTCCTATAATTTATAGACTCCTTACTGACTTGAAAGTGAGACAATGTTTCCAAAAGAAAACATTCTGTTTTGGAAACATATTTCATCCAACACTTTGTTCTCTAAAACAATTTTCCCCCCTTACATTTTCTATCTCAGCTATAAATAATAAACATTATTAATTTTACATTAATAATTAATCATTAAATTATTTAAATTAGTATTCAATATTTATTTCTTTATTACAATAATTTTTAACTTTTTCTGTTTTTAAATTCACAAACAGGTTTGTTGAACTTAGTCCTGATCAGCATGATGAAATAAAAAATCAAATTATCGACATTCAGGTAAAGTAGCAGGTTTGTTCCTGTTTTAATCTTTTGAGTTAAGTGTCGTCACCCAAGAACATCTGGAGTCCAACGCACTAACCATAGATCACCATGCCATCTTCCCTTGTCCTTTAATTGGCTGGTACAAAACGAAGGTCATAGGTCACAATTCACCCGATCTATGCTTACCAAGCTTTTAGCCAGAAGGGCGTCCAGGTGTCCTGTGGACGCCCAATCCTGGGAGAAAATGATGAAAAATGCACCAAACCTTTAACAAATTTTTGGGGACATGCCTCCAGGACGCCCACTTTACAAATTCTGGCTAAAAGCCTGATGCTTACCCTATTAACCCTAACCCTAACTACATTAGGGTCAGCCTTAGAATTTAGGGTTAGGGTATTAGCCTATTGACCTGTGACCTGCATAATTCTCTTAGCTAGAAGTAAAACTATTAAACGTCAGTAATACGTATTATGGTTGTCCTCGACAGAGTAAACCTGAGAGCCTTCCCACAGCTAATGCCCACAAGTCTGGCTTATCGTGGATGAAGAAAGGCTCTAATCAAATTTTCAGCAAGCAAGAAAGCTAGCATGGTGATATGATCAGCACAGATGAAAATTTGTAGATCAGTATACATAGACTGACTTGGATACCCAGTCTATCCAAGAGAGCATGTTCCTTATTAGGAAATGAAGTGTATTTAAAGTGCCTATGAAACGAAATGAAAAAGTTGCCAAAAATAGTCCTATGGTATTACTGATAATGTTTTGAATGTTAATTTTTTCCATCGTACCTTTACTTTTCCCCTCGACCTTCGCAAAGACACGCTGTCGTGGGAGACATTTGCTCGCGCGGCCATTTTGATTTGATGACGTCACAGGGTTTGCATATATCTCGCGCCAGTTTTTAAAAGTCAATAGATACAGTGGAGAACTTGCGGAGTTGGAATCGCTTTCTGACATCCTTTGGAAAGGTCAAAAGTCTGCTTGTTCTTTGTACGATCGTCTGGTAAACAACCTCGTGCAAACCCTGTGACATCATAACGCGAACTAACTCGTACCCAGTCTACCAAAAATGTGTCCCCTTTAGTTACGGCAAATTTGGGATGTTTGAGACCATATAATTTCTTTTTTTACACTTTTCTAACGAATTCCACCTCTATTTTTTAAATTTCGGTACCCAAATGTAGTTTATTTCTCAAAAAAACATTTTGTTTCATAGGCACTTTAAGAAACACTATTCGAGCTGTGAATAATTACCTTCAGTTGTTTTTGTTTAGGAAACTATTATGGAAGGTGGACAAATTTAGTAAAATGTAGTTAGAAAATTTCTGTTTACTAATAATTATTAAGACGGATTCCGCTCAACGTTCGAGCAATAAGTGCGAAAACTAATTACTAAAAAACTACTCATAGCACGGTAACATTTTGAATACTATTTGAAACATATCACTTTAATTCACTTCTCCAAGTGACCCCGCAATTAAATTCTCAAGCATTCTCGAGAAAATTAATGTCAAACCTCGTAAAAAATGATAAAAACGCACGCCATTTTGTTTTGAACTGACACGAAGCGTCTTTTTAATTAAAATATGTAATGACTTCTCTCGCGGGGTCAGCTTGGGAGCTAATTTATCGATAATTTCTTCTTAACTGTATTCAAAATGTTACCGTGCTATGAGTATTTTTTTGGTAATTTAACTTTTTGCACTTTTTGCTCGAACGTCCAGCGGAAATCGTCTTAATAGTCTTTTCCTTTCTTTTGCTTGGTGGGTGCTACTGATTGAGTGTATGTCGTACGAATTCAAAATGCAAGTGCTGTCTCCGACATTCTTCAAAATGCTTTTTGATCACAATGTCATTTACGAAATAGATGCAAATGCAAGTAGTTTGGAATAACTCAAAAACTTGTGCCTTGGATTGACAAAAACTCTCAAATTCACTTATTTGTATAATTATGTCGGCTGAAAACAAGAAGTATTTTTAACTGCCATAACTGTGTTTAGATTAAATAAATAGAAAATGGTTCATGTGTTTACATTGCCTGATGCAAACACGAGAGACAGTTTGGAGAATTTGATAGGTAATATAAAATTTCTCGAGCGTTTGCATCAGGCAATGAAAACAAGAAGCGGCCGTTTTCTATTTCTTTTATAACATAAAGCCAACAGCATGCAATGATACATCATAATCATTATGGTAACTACAGAGACAATAATATAACTATAAATAATGATAGATCGGTGGACTGTGGGCGTAAAAGGCTTTCACTAACAATGGAGTTGTTAATATCATGATAATACAGTCAAGCACTTTTTCCTTGACATGTTTTGATATGAAGTCTCCCCCCGGGGAGGGGGGGGGGGGACTTAGATATAAAAGTGACGGGGGTGATCGTCGTACCTTTTAGGGATTAAAATTTGTGGTTTGGTACCACTTAGGGGTGTTAAAATCGAAAATGACTACAATAATTTATTAGAGTTTTCTTTGTATTTTATAGGCCGTTAGAGTTATTCTGGTACCATTTTATAGGGTATTAAGCCAGAAAAAAAATGTGACAAGAACTTGTAGTTTTGTCTTAGAATTGGTACCTCTTAGGGGTGAAAATTATTTAGAGCCACACCCACAAAACGAGATTCTGGCACCTTTTAGGGGTTCTTTTCCCAAATTCTGACGACCAACCTTCACTTTTATATGGGAGTCCCCCCCACCGGAAGTCTCCATGCCAGTTTTTGAACAAGGAGACTTGTCAAGAAAAAACTTGCCAGGTAGCAAAACGTGCTTGTGTGCATCACCTATCCTGTGTGTCCCAAGTGTTGCATAGGGCATAAACAAAGTTCTTCCATTCTGGCCACTTCATCGCTAACTGTATGGCCTCGCTCCAATCCATTCTGTTCCTTTTCCACCATTCTTCACCGCATATCTTTAATGCATGGCTCCCCAAAAACATTAATGACAAATTTGCATCCTTGACTTATCTCAGTCTATTGCTTTTATACCCGACTTGTCTCTGATAATCTCAATGAGAAAATCGAAAGATACATTATGAAATGGCAATGTGTGATTCCAGAAAATATCCATCCCCCCGCCCCCCACATGGAAGGTTTTTTTTGGTTTGAACCCCACCCCCCACCCACTCTCCCTGGAATTTCCAGTTAAGCTTCATACTTTTCTTTAAATGTTTTGGCTTTTGAGACCCCCTCCCCCTCGGAATTTCCAACGACCTTCCTTGGGGTGGGTATGGATATTTTCTATTATTATTATTATTATTATTACGATTATCCTGTCTTTTTTCATCAGAGTCAGATTATGATTAGAAACAAGTCAGATTAATGTGCATCGTAGACCCTCTTAGCATTAATCTGATAAACAGTCCTGCTGCAATACAGGTTTATTCCCCAATGTGAACTGCAAATATTGATGTACATGCATGCACAAATTAAATTGTACAATAGTGTAAATTTTATTCATTATATTCCATTTTCTAGTCACTGTTGTTTTGTTAAAATGAACATTCTGTATGACATGGTATGATTATATTTCTTATTTTTATTTTCAAGACTTGTTAACAAAAATAATATTGTCAGAGCTTACAAATCAGAATTCCTAGCAATCCGATCCTCAGCATTTCACGTACATGTACTGTCTATTAGTTAAAAAATAATTATGATAGTGTAAACTGTAATTACTGTTAGCAATGTGAACTTAAGAGTAAAATTACACTGAAATAATTTCCACCATGTGCTCCACTGAGAGTGTCATATAATTTTTCTGAGTTATATTAAATAAATTATTGAAACCTCAAGAGACCCAGGTATGATAATTAAGAGAGTTTGTATAGTGTTGAAACAATCAACGAAGACAGCTTGCATTGAACCCTGTACCTCTACACCCAACCATCTGCCTTGTACATTGTTATTGAATTTTTTTGAGTCAAATGCCAGTCTGAAATATTGGACATCTCCTGGCTTTAACTCCCGTGACTCTTCAGACCTCAGATGCACAACCCATTGCAATAACTCAATGTAATGGCCGGGTAATTGTGAAGAACAGCTCCCCTCCACCGACTGTCGGCCAACTGACAATCGGCTGACAGGTTTTTTGGGGAGCTGTTCTTCACAATAATTATTTACCATGCAATGAATGCAGTAAATTATTTCTCTTGTTTGTCCTTGTGCCTTAGTGGTTTTCAATGTTTGCATAAGATCAATAGCAAGACTTGGGAAATATTTCTAGCCAGCAAAAATGTCTTTCTTCATCTTTGCCATCAAGAGCGAATGTTTGGGATAGAGATGCGTGTTTATTAAGATATTTTGGGGTTCAATTTTCAGCCGGTAACTTCACATATGCACTTCCCCTTCACAGTGGTCAGAATTTTTAAAATGGAGCTGTTACAACAACAACAAAACCCTGGCCACCTAAAAATGCAACCGCCCAAAACATTTCATTACTTGAGATATAAACAATTGCTTGAATGAATATTATATAATTACACTAAAATGTTCTTTTGATCAGCTCTTCCGCTTCAGCTGACCTAAGACACTTCCACATTGAATTGTCCAGCTCATAACAACTTTCCTTTCCAATTAAAATGCGTTGGTGGATCATTCTCCTGGTTTCCTTTTCTGTATTCAAAATGCGGACTCATTTCAATGGCAAGACTTGACTTGATCAGTGCAGCACCGCCAACTTTCTCAGGACCGGGATGATAAATTCGTCCACTCTCTGGTAACATGCAGACCTTTTCTGGCTCAAATGGAAATGTCAACGTTTCTCCAATTCCACTGTAAGTCAACAGTCCTGGTGAGTTACTGGTGTCGTCGGAATCTTCGATAATCGTAGAGAAAACAACTGGCAAGTCATCGCAGCGAATGTAGTTCATTTCCCGACCACACGGGGAAATAAAAGGGAAGTCCTCCTGGTACTTTGTTTGATTTTGTTTCAGTCTCTTGAAGAAAAACTTGAGAAATTGCTTGTCTGAAAATGAATGAAATGAGAAATATAACAGGAAGAGAAAGGTCAATCACAGTCATGGGTATCTGGTTACAAAGAAATCAGTGAGCAAAATCACAGTTTTTTTGCAGGCTACATGAAGAAATGTGTGGGAGGTGTGGTGGCCTATAAATGGTTAACTTGCTGGACTCCGGATTGAGTGGTCTGGGTTTGAGCCTGGCCGGGTCATTGTGTTCTGTTCCTGGGCAAGACATTTTACTCTCACAATGCTTCTTTCCACCCAGGAGTATACATGGGTACCGGAGAATTGTTGGGGTAACCTGACAATATGCTGGGGTGTTACCTGCGATGGACTAGCATCCCATCCAGGGCATTAGTAATACTTCTAGTCACTTCATACTACAGAAATCGAAATAAGCTCCGGCAGTGATAAACCACCTGGCAGGCTCTTCCAATCCCTTGGATTGGAACAGAAGACAGACTATGAAGAAATGTAGAGACCAAATAATCATTCTCATTGCAGTCTTGTTCTTGCACTTGGAAACTCAAAGGTTGGTGAAATGTAATGTGGTCCACAACATAAAATGCACTGGCAGGACTGAAGTGACTTACCTTTGAAACATGTAATAAAGTTTTTCACTTTAGTGTCATCAAGGAATAACTGAAAGAAACAAAACGAAAATAATCAAGAGAGCAAATCTTTGATGGCAAATGATGTTGTATTTAACAATTATTAAAAAGCCAAACCCATGTATTATACTGTTGTAAAACACCACGGAAATTAGAGATGATAATAATTTTTTTAAACACGAACTGCAGGTGAGTGTTTTCAACATTTTCACATGTGCTCTGAAATATCTGGAGTGTTTTACGTCAGTATAGTTATATGGTTTTACTTTGATCAATGGTAGTGATCATTGTACATTGAGGAGTTATGATTTTATTCAAGGTTTGGTACCGCCTAGCGCTCAGCGAAGGTCTGGGGTTGAGAATGAGGGACCTTGGGAGCAAAAATGAATTATGAATTCCTTTACGCCACAACCCCAAAATGAGATTCTGGTACCTTTTAGGGATTCCTTTCAAAATTTCCGACAATCACATCCATCACTTTTATATGGGAGTACCCCCAGGAGCCACTAAGTTACCAAATTAACTTTTGTAAACACCTGGTAAAGAAGAATGGTGGTGGTCATGTATATAAAGTGACAGGGGTGATTGTTGAAATTTTTGAAAGTAACCCCTGAAAGGTACCAGATCTCGCGTTTTGGGTGTGGCGCGAATTCAATAAGTTACAAGGTAACTTGATCTACAGCTGTTCTAATAAAAAGGTGAAATGAACAACTTGTACATGTCAGTCACGCAACTTTGGTTTTACAGTCAATGATAGCAAGCACAGATGAAGGCCTTAGACTAGTGGGTGCAATTCAGCATAAATATACAGGCAGAAATAATGAAATATCTACTTGGTGTAATACCTGCCCCTGGTGATCAATGTAATAAAAGTACTCCCGTACTTTTGGCGCTGGCGATTGACCTTGAACATACGACACAACATGACGTGACAGAACTATCCGTGTGCTCTGCACGTTACACGAACGCCTAAACAAAGCTAACATGTGGCTGACGGTTCTTTAGCAAGTAAACTCCTGGTAGACGACGGAATTGTATGCTTGTAACACGGCATAAAAAGATTATTACGTGATTACTAAATGCTGTTCCTTTTCGTTTGTTTTGATTTTTTTCGACCTCAACGACCGCAAAGCAATATGGGGGTTATCATACGCATGTTTTTTATCGTGAAATCGCTGAGTCAAGAACGCGGGCGCGAATTTTGGACATTCGTTGAAATTGTCAAGGAAAGTTTTGCCGTGTTTCGGGAATATTTCGACACTTTTCTTTGTAAGAAAACCACTAAAACAAGGGATTTGCTTCAATTAACATGTGAAAGCATTGGTACGAAGCTATGATTTCGGAAACTGTCGCGTGGACGCTCTAAGAGAAGTTTTAAAGTTATGGCGGCACAACACAAGCGATCATGGAAACTTCGTAAGTACTGTACATGACTTTACCGGTTTAAAATTTGAAATTGAGGTCAAGATGTGATTAAAACAGTGAAACACTGCGCATTATTTCATGCATTTTCTGTGCCTAATGTTTGTTTTAAATTTGTTGAATCGAATTTCGCCGGCGCCAAAATTGCGTTGCGACCATGTGTCAATTCCCTGCATGCATGGGGAGTCTCTACAAGTTGTAAATTAAGAACGTAAACGAGCGCCAAAATGGCTTTTTTTCATTTCTTTTTACTCAAGAGAATCCCGGTTATGTTCCATTTCGATAGTTACTGCATTTTCGTCAGACATTTGTCCGATATACACCCAAACGAGGGCTCGCCATTTTGATGTACAATAAGCTATCCTGCGACGTAACATAATTTGTCATCTGTCTAAATGGATTATTGAGCTCATTGTCACCTCCCGCTTGTGTAGGCGGAAAACGTCCTTAGCGCGAGGGTTTGGCTGTCAAAAACGAACTGCTGGCACACTGTATAATTTAGAATTTTGAACGTACAAATGTTGGACCAAAGGGATTATATGACTTATACATTCAGTATTTTATAGCCTATGGAATACAGTGTGGTTTGAATCTAGACAGCATAAAACTATAGACAGAATTGTCATTTGGTTAGAAATTGAATCCTGTAGCTGGTCAAATTACATAGCTTAATTTTAATTCCATAATGATTCTATTTGTTAGAAAGGTGTTTTTATAAGGCTGTAAAGCTTCTCAGAGTATAAAAATACACACAATGTGTGTAGAGCATCATGTTGTTTACCTTCAATGAAACTGTGTCATTAATAATTTAATTAGCACTTGGCAGGTTTCAAAATCAATTCTGGGATTCCTTGGCAATATACCGCTGTTTTGCCAGAATTAAAGTATTAATTTTTTAAGCAGCAAATTAGTAATCCCGCAAGCAGAAGATGACACGAAGAGTTAACCATAATACAATTAATTTAATAAAAACAGTGTTAACTAAAGTATCATATGTTGTCTGGCTACTTTTTCCATTAAATGCTTTAAAAATCATGACATGGTGTGGTGATTTCCATTATCTGTAACTGTATTAGCTTTCTTGAGTGTCATTCAGACTGCTTTTTATAATTCTTAATAACAATCAAATAGACATTAATAATTATATCTAAATTGATTTAGATTATAAGGTGTTAAGACCTATTATTTAAGCTCACATAGCCACATAATTTGTTTTCCGTTTTGGTCAAATTCTCATGAAAAACTGCTACTATAACTGCTTTTTTCAAGTCTATTTCAAATGCAGTGAGAGCAACAGGAATAAATATCACAAATCAAAAGTTATTGTGACTTGAAAAAAGTTGAACATGCCCTACAGACAAACATAATTCACCCTCCTATGTCTGTGTTTGAAGTAGACTTTTGACAATGTGAGCAGTTAGAAACAGCTCTTGGGCATCACAGTTTACTGGGAAGTTTTGTTAGAAGTTCAAGCTTTAGAATAAATAGACTTCCTTGTATGATGAAAGTCTTCTATTTGTTTTCAACATACAGAGGAGTTTGTGGCACACGGGTCCAATGTGTCGTGTTTGTCACTTGGTCCATCTTCTGGACGAGTAATGGTGACGGGTGGAGAGGACAGGAAGGTCAACATGTGGGCTGTAGGAAAACCAAATGTTATCTTGGTAAGAATTAGTGCCTTCTTTAATAGTGAGCGCACTCTAATAATTATTATTATTATTTGTAGACCACTTGGTATTCGATTCGTTGGTTCTATATTTACAGGTTAGGATTTTGAGTTTGAAAATGAGAGACATTTTAATTTAATTCAGTACGTTCTTGAGAAAGAACAGTGACACAAGCTACTCTGAATTTTTTAGTTCTCCCAACAGGAGTCAAACTTATGACCTTCCGCACACCAATTGGATGCTCAGTTCTTGTTGCCTCTTTACCATCTCACTTATCTGGAGTCTTGTCAACTGAGCACAGATCCAATAACATATGCTTGCTTCTCATTGGTTGAATTATGATCCAAGTCACAGACATGATAGCTGTATATTTGAAACAAAGGCAACTCAGCTTCCAGTTTGACCTGTTAAGGATGTTTGCACCCAATTCTTCCCACGTTCAGATTTTTTAAAAACTTTTACTGCAGTTAGATAATGACCAACTCATGTCAGAAAGGAAAAAAAATTGCGGGTGACCGTGCTTGTTTAATCTATGAAAAGAAAAACAGGGTCACCATGCATCCAAGAGAGGAAAATCCTTGCCAAGTTATTGAAGCGGTCCTCAGTACGCGCACTTGATGCATGACGTGGCATGCGTGTGCGACTTGGATAGCATGCACAGTAAGGATGTGCACTAACAATGGGCGCGAACGTCCTTAAATTTATCCCAAGGAAGACAATAATATTTGAAACTTTCTGTTCCATTTGCAGACTTTGTCAGGCCACACAAGTCCTGTAGAGTATGTCAAGTTTAATAGTGGAGAGGATCTAGTTATTGCAGGATCTCAGTCAGGAACTCTCAAGATATGGGATCTTGAAGCTGCTAAAAGTAAGCTTAGATGCAACATTATCAAATACAGAGTTCTATTTCTCATTTACTAATTGGTAGGCAAAAACATGAAATTCCAGACACAAGCCAGGCTGTAGGTGGTTGTATACCCCAAATATTTTTTTTCCAAAAAAACAACTTTTGGGACAGTTTTGACAACATTGATAAAGGGGGGGGGGGGGGGGGGAGGGGGTGTACAAGGTATAATTTTTAAAATTTAAGTTATTTTAAAACAGTTTTAACATTGTTCTTTTGTTTCAGTTGTAAGAACACTAACTGGACATAAGAGTAGTATACGTGGCATAGATTTTCATCCCTATGGAGAATTTGTAGCTTCGGGTTCTTTGGACACAAATGTAAAGGTGAGTAACTTAAATTTGGTTTACTTTTTAAGGTGCTGTCATTGTAGGCAATGTTTTGTGCAACTTATCTTGCAGTTTAGTTGCACCGTTGCGAGACAAGTTGCACAAAATGTTTCTTAGTTTAACACCCCCTAGACAACCAGGCTTTTAGCCAGAGTGTCCTGGAGGTATGTCCCCTCGTAAATTTGTTAAAACTTTGGTGTATCTTTCATCATTTTCTCCCAGGATTGGGCGTCCACAGGACACCTGGACACCCTTCTAACTAAAAGCCTGTAGGCAACTCATAATAAATTAGTTCCAGGCAATTTTTGTGTAACTTGTATCACATTCAACAAAATTACAAGACAAATTTCACAGAAAACTGTAGCACCTTTATAACAGTACATGTACTTCCAACGTTATTCTTCGGCCATATTAATGATTTGATTTTGTCTCTTGCAGCTTTGGGATGTTAGAAGAAAAGGTTGTATAGTCACATTAAAGGTACGTGTCTGAAGCAATTTTGTAAACTTGCTATACCACCATGACAGTAGGGTCTTATTGATTAAGCAGGCAATGCAAGCTGGACAAGAAAAAATCTGTCTCAAGATCATCAAACACAGTGAAGTATGGTTCTCTGACTTCTGCATGTCATGCAGAAGTCAGTCAGCGAGTTGCAGTCTTTGTTGGCCATCTTTGGGGCTTCATCTTTTTGCCTACCCCCTACCCCTCTTTTTCCACTGCTTAGTCAGTGTGATAGGTGCTTGGAGGTCTTGTTTCCAGGGGCTCTTGGAGGGGTTGCGGGGAATACCAGCCATGGGAGCAGTATTCAGTCTAGGGGCTGGCTGACCTCCAGTGGAAGCCTCTGGACATCCCAGGCACCCAACCGCCATATAGCAATGCAGTTGTTAATAAATTATTATTAAGTAATTATAAAGTGATGACTAGAGTTAACTGTGTTGTAATTCTCTTTAGGGTCACTCAGATGGCATTAATTTTGTGAAATTTAGTCCTGATGGCAGGTGGATTGTGTCGGCATCTGAAGACAATACTGTAAAGGTGATGCTTCTAAAAATGTGATGAAGTGTTTAGGGTTTAGAATCTGATAACATTGGGTTTCGTGCATAAAAAAAGTACAGTACTGTTGAACCTCCCTACAACGGCCACAGGGAGGTTTCAATAAAAGTGAAAAGTATGGACAGAAGTATGATTGGGACGAAAAATCCTGGCCGTTGTGGAGAGGTGGCCGCTATAGAGAGGTGGCCATTAGTGGAGGTTCGACTGTAGATAGGTGGCCATTGTGGGAGGTTTCGATAAGATTAAAGTGTATGGATTACAGTGGAACCCCGCCATACGACCGCCCCGTTAATACGACCACATTTTAATGGCCCGACGTTGGTCGTTTTAACAAGGTTCCACTGTAGTGCACAGTTGGTCCAAAAAAAATCAAGCTTGACTGTTAGTGTAATACCAGATGGCTTTAATATTATTGTTTCTCACTTTTTTCTGCACAAATTTGTGAAACTGGTACTACTATTTTGAATTGCATTGTTTCACCTCTATATACAGTTATGGGACTTAACAAGTGGAAAGCTACTTCATGAGTTCAAGCAACACACAGCCGCTGTTAATTGTGTGGAGTTTCATCCCAAAGAATTTCTGCTAGCAACTGCTAGTAATGACAGGTTTGTGACTTTCGTGAGTTTTCTTAGTTTGTCTCTGCAAGCAACATGATGAATAAAGTGCCCTTTTGTACACAATCGTGTACAATTAGGATTCCTTACTGGCAACTGCTTTTGTTTCCAAGATTTCTTCATTGACCAGGAATACTGTCTAAACTTTACAAGAACGGGCCGAACTTTACAACCAATTTTTTTCTTTTTTCAGGACAGTAAAATTCTGGGATTTGGAAACATTTCAGCTTGTTTCTACTACAGATGCAGAAACCAATGGTATTAGGTAGGTTGAAAACATATGATTGTGGTTATACTGTGCTTTGTACTGCCATCCTGTACTCCTTGGAAGAATAGTAGATTTTAGTACAGCAAGATTTTTTTCTTTAAAAGTCCTTCATTCTCTTGACCTACCTATGAATATTATTCATTGTTGGGGGATGAAAGAGGAGAATGACTTTCACCCTCCCAACAATGTCAGAAATACTTGATGTGTACCCACTATTCATCCCAGTAAAGCGAAGCCTCAATAGGCTGACGCTTAACTCCAGTTTCCGGCCAGCACTCAAACCTGGACCGCTCGAGTCCAAGGTGCTAACCATTAACCCTTTCACTCCCAAGAGTGCTAAGCTCAAAACTGAGGAAAAAACATTTTGTAAAACTGTCAAAACAAACATTACCACTTGAAGGTACTGCTCTATAGCTTTTATTTGAATGGTCACACACTAGGGTTTCATCCACAGACTACAACCACATTTATTGACTCAAGGTTTGACTCTAGGAGTGAAAGGGTTAAGGCCCGATCGAACGGTCACAACATTTGTTGTGACCATGCCTGGTCAAACAGCCACAACAACCTCTCAACATTTCAAGAACAAAAGAAATGTTGTGACGATTTTGAGACAAAGTTTAAAAGAATTCAAACTCGTCACAACACCTCACAACATTGTTGAGAGGGGTGGTCAAACTCTCTCAACATTGGCTCCCAACAAATGTTGTGAGAATGTTGTGACAAATGTTGTGACCCTTTGATCGGGGCTTTTGGCCACCATGTCTTCCCCAAAGAGATGCGAGTTATAAAGGAGTGAGTTTGGGCAAACCTGAAAGTTTATTGCATGATCCAAAAAAGTGTTTGTATTGTGTCATAAACACAAGAATCTATAGTAATAACAATATATACCGTAAAAGCTCTATTTAGCCCCCCCCCCCCTCTCTATTAAGCCCACCCCCCCTTCCACCAGGCTGATGTAAATGACTTTTCAGCAATATTTTCTGGCGTTTCAGTCGCTTTGTATTGAAATGTGGTCTTTAATTTCCAGAACTATTGTTGAGTTAGGGTATAAATGGTTCATAAATGACGTTGCATTTATTTTGTAAGACGGTCATACATAACCCATTTCTTGTTATGTTTTAGTTAGTGGTGTAATAGTAAATGTGATATGAAGTCACTTAATATTGTGTTTTCATAGCCTAATTATGTAAACCTCTGTCACCAGTGTTGAGTTAATGCTTACAGTCTTTGTGTGCAACAGAAAATGTTCAATAGATGCAAGAATCCTGTAATTGCTATAATTTTTTCAAATGACTTTTAATTACAGGTGTGCTGCATTCCACCCTGATGGGCACTCACTGTTTAGTGGCGCTCAGGATTCCATGCGAGTGTATGGCTGGGAACCAGTTAGATGTTATGACAGTGTCTCGCTTGCTTGGGGGAAAGTTGCCGATATTGCAATTTCCTCAAGTCAATTGGTAAGTGATCAACACACAGAAGTTATACAAAGATCGCCGAGATAGTTATACAAAGATCGCCGAGACCTTGATAAGCATCTCCTGAGGTTTGAGGAGAATCGACTGAAATAGTGTGCCTAGCGAATTTATGCAATCCAGGAAAATCTGTTCTCTATTTTCTTGTACATGTACCCAGGCTGCCTAAAGGCTGGTTTACATTAGCGACGGAAGAGGAGTCGGAATCGGAAGCGTAAGGAGCATTATTATTCCACTATTACATCATTTCACCATGATTATAAGGTCAAGAGAACACGCAAAATATGAGAGCGTATTACACTGTAGTGTCCTGGTTTGACCAGTTTAGAACAGAGCAAATACCGGCGGAAAATAGCAGGGAAATTTTGCAGTGGAATAATAAATCCCGTATTCAATGGTTTAACATATAATATGCGGGGACATTTTGCTCATTGCTTGCATTAAAAAAAAAAAATACTATGCAACTCGCAAAATATCTGTGCATATTATATGTTAAGCCACTGAATAAGGTGTATTTACGACCCAGTGAAAATAAGAAAACGGATTTGGAAGTAGAGTCTGAAGCTCAATGGAATCGGAAGGATCAGAAGAGTTGACTTTTCTTCTGATTCTGATTCCGTTCTGTCGCTTACGATCAAGTGAAAACAAAGTAAATGGCATTAGAAGCATCAGCAGAATAATAAGCCAATTGAAAAACTCGCTGAAAACAAGGCTTCTGCTCCCGTCATGTCAATTTTCGCTACATCATAACTTTCTTCCGATTCTGATTAAGCCGTGTTTTGTATCCTTGCAGATTGGGGCATCATACCATCAGACAAATGTTGCTGTGTGGGTGGTTGATTTAGAGGTAAGTTTACTTATTACAATTCAAGCATTCTGGTATTTCTTTACATGTTTTAATTCATTATTGTTGATTATGGATGGTTTTATTATCTTCAGCATTTAGAAAACCTTATAGCCAAGTATAATGATGAAACCGCTGATGCAGTGGTAAGTGACTAACTTTCAAATGTTTTGTCTGTGCTTGAAGCATGCTAAAATTGGAGGTCAAAATTCATTATAAACCAACAATCAGCGTCAAAAGTAGATGAGACACTTTTCAGAAAATGACACTATGCAATATTAGGGGTGGCGAATGGTAAATTCGAGACTTTGTGAGACGGCAATTCACCACCCCTAATATTTTGCTGGCTCAGCTGCCTTAAATGCATCTAGGGATGATTCTCTAATCCCCCAGCCCCCCTATTCAATGTTGTACAACTGCGAACGTCTGTGCAAATGACTCCCAACATTGGCATGGAGGAAGGGGGGATAGATGTTACAAAATAAATACCAATAAAGAGAAAAAAAATGTCTCAACACTTTTGACGCCAATTGAAGGCTTCTTGCTCTTCAGTCTCACATTATATTCATGTCGGCTATTCATACATGAAACACATACCGTAAAAGCTCTATTTAGCCCCCCTCTCTGGTAAGCCCCCCAACTTTGGAAGTCAGATTTTGTAATAAGCCCCCCCCCCCCTTTCTATTAAGTCCCCCTTCTGTCATGCTGGTGTAAATGACGTTTTCAGCAATATTTCCTGGTGTTTCAGTCACTTTGTATAGAAAACGTAGTCTTTAATTTCAAGAAGTATCATCGAGTTAGGGTAAAAATGACGTTGCATTTGTAAGACGGTCATACATAACCCATTTCTTGTTCTGTTTTAGTTAGTGGTATAATAATAAAGTTTGAAAAATTAATGTGAATTTTCTCGAAAATTTATGATTTGAAATAAGCCCCCCTTCTTGAGGCCTAAAATTAAATAAGTCCCCGGGGGCTTAATAGAGCTTTTACGGTTTCTTGACTTTTGAATAAAAGATACAGAATAACTTGGCAAGAGAAATGTTTGTTATTAGTACTTACAGTGATTTTAGTGAGGTTTGTTCCAAGAAGTTCCTTTTATATTTGACATCTGGCTGATCAATGATTACGACTTTGTTTTCTGATGACTAGTACAAACATTTTGAACTATCTTACTTTGATGTGTATGTGGTGAATGCGAAGCATAGTAGATTTACAAAGTTACTAGCTTGGTGGTTTTCAACTCAAAATAAGGATGTCTGTCTCTCCCTGCAAATGTTAGTTTATATTCTTTTAGTTAGCACATTGGCACATAGATTATGCCGTGAATTTTCACGTAGCTGTTAATAAAACAATCTGCTAGTCTTGTATCCACTTTCTTGAAAGTTAGTGTTGTTTTTGTACCCAGACGGGAGCACCAGGTGAACAGAAGCGAGCTCAAGTTGTACCGTCTACTAAAACGTAAGTCACTTGAAACCACAACCACTACCAGACATTATTTTGTTAGCCTGCAAATGGGATCTTCATTAATTTGGAGAGAAGAGGAAAAGAGGGGGAGATTACTCCTCTCCCACTCCCCATCCCCATATGTTTCTGTTTTCCCCAAGGGAAGATGAGATTGGACCCCTGGGCCCGGTTGTTCGAAGGGTGGATAACGCTATCCACCGGATAAATCACTATCCAGTGGATAAGTGTTAACAAAACAAACTACGCTATCCACTGGATAGTAATTTATCTGGTGGATAGCGTTATCCACCCTTCGAACAACCGGGCCCTGGGGTCTATGTTGGGGTTTGTACTTTTGCCAGGAATCTCTTCTGTTCCTTAACTCCCAAGAGTGCTAAGTTCAAAACTGAGGATATGAATGTGGAATTTCATTTTGCAAAATTGTCAAAAACAAACAGCACCACTTGAAAATACTGCTCAATATATTTCATTTGAATGGTCACACACTAGGATTTCATCCACAGACTCAAAAGGTACAACAACATTTATTGGCTCATGGTTTGACTCTGGGAGTGAAAGGGTTAAAAAGTCCTTAAAGATTATTTGAATTTTGGTTGGCCAAGGGTATACATATTTACCATGTAAAAGTCCATTGACATGACAAACTACAATATTATGTTAATCAATGACATTGACTAAGTCAGATGTAATGTACATGATGTCAACATTGAGAAAACAGTTGACCTATTCTAGCAACTTCTTTGTTTCCTTCTTAGTACCTAAAATAATTCTCTCATTGTAGACCACCTAGGAAAGCCTTTAGTACAGAAAGACCTCAAACGACATCTTCAAAACCCAGGTTTGTAGCATTTGGACTGTAGCTAAGGAAGCAATAGATCTGTTTTAATTACCAGTATGTTCTATGTGATGTCGTGCAGTTTATGAATCACAACTATCTAATCATTTAGTATTCCCTTAATTAAGTGCCTGGTGGTTTTTTTTACAAATTATACTGAACAGATGAAGGGGCTCAAAATTTACAATATTTTTTGCAATCATGGATTATATTCACTCAGATTGAAAGAAGAACAGTCAGCCATACCAGAAGAGTCAGCGAACAAAGAGGGCGAAGGTATTAATGATGACAAAAACTTAGCAGCCCCTGGTGACATATTTACAGCCAAAAAAAGATTAGGTAAGCAGGGCTGCAAATAACAGTCGGTCATCGGACAATGGCCGACCAAAATTTGCCAATGTCCGATGAAATCCCAACTGTGGTCGGAGATAATGTCTGGACAATTTTTTGGCCTTGAGTCTTCCAACGTAAACACTAACACGTTATAGCATTGTAACATGATTTGTTCTAAACGCAAACTACACATAGTTTTATTCTGCATTGACAAAATGTTAGATAAGCGGGTTCTCTTATCAAGCGGTACTGTAATTAATATGATGTCCGACCTTATTTTTGTTTTGTCCGACCAAAATGGTGACTTAGTCGGACACATGTCCTTTCAAGAAAAAAAAAATTATTTGCAGCCCTGGGTACGTACTCTCCAGTTATAAGCCCAGAGGACTTCAAAACCGATGTAGGTGTACTCAGTTGATTGTAGAGGCCCTCCCAGGAAGGGCAGTCCTCTCAAAATAGGCTGCATAACAAGAGTAGTAAACAATATAAGAGATGAGTCCTCTTGCGTGCTATGGGAGGGAGGGAGGTCTGGACAGTGTGAAGTAAGCAGCCAATAATTGACTGTATGTGGCAAACTTGCCAGTTCCTGGCACATTTTTAGAGGGCTGGAAGTGCAGGCTTTGTTGTATTTTACTCATTCGACTTTGTATAATGAGGGTAAAACTAAACAGTCTTGCGGCTGACAAACCTGTGGCCCTCAGATCCCAGATCGAATAGAGTACTATAAAGTTATGACGTCACAAAAATTAAATTTGAGAAGTTATGAAATTTGATCATCTATTCAGAGGAACTCCAAAGCATGCCAAAAAACATCCACTTGCCAAAAATTAGCGCTCCATTGCAATTTGCATCCGAGATATGGGTACTTACGGTTTTAATTTCTCCAACTAACCCTTCTAATTTTGTGTCTGTTCCTTCAGTTTAGAACAGGTGCAAAATTAGAGAGGTTTGTATGGGACGGTACCAAACTTTGAACCTCTATATCTTCTGTTCTGTTCGTGCTAACAAGTTGAAATTTTGTGGCTGATCATACAGCAGCAATCTTTATTTAATGTGCTAATATAATATTAAAATGTCTTTCTTTTACAGATCGTACACCTCCAAGACAGAAACATGAGCCATTCCAACCCCCCTTAGAAGATCCTCTTTCACAAGGTAAGGGGATTACAAGTGAATGCCTTGTTTGCTCATTTCTGATAATTTTTGAATGACATATATTTGTTTATGATTGATTGTTTGTTTGTTTATTTGTTTGTTTGTCTACTTATTTACAGGTCCAGTGAAGCAAGCTCCAGTCGTCAAACCATCAGCCATTGTTCCAGAACCTGTTAAACCCACCAAGGTGTGATAATTATTATTTTTTAAATATAAACTGAAAATTTTGCGCGCTCTGATTGGTTAAAAACCATGTTTTATCAAAGTATAAAACATAGAAAAGCGTGTTTTATCGTTTCGCGCGCGTAAATCTATATTTTAAAGCACATAAAGAAGCCAAAACCTGCGGCTCGTGTTTTTCTAAATTTCTCTTGTGTTCTCAATTTCCCGTCATGTTTTATGACAGTATAATACATGGTTTTGGCTTCTTTATTTGTTAAATATTTTTCTTGTGCAAGATTAAACAATTCAATATTATTAAATCATTGCTAGTGTAGTTGTTTGCTTCTGATACAGTAACCTGTTCTTGGTAGAATGTGTGGCTATTATGAATCATGCTGGAGAAGGAAGAAATCTTGTCCTTCTGTCCCTTACACATGATGATATCCCTGGTAAACTGACCAAGATTCAATTAAGAGTCAATATAAAATGGGTTTATGTGACCATTTGTTTTGGACAGAATTATCACTCAGGAATATACAGCTTTCTCACACACCACTGGTAGCCATGTAAAGCGACTGCCGCAAGCCTGATCTTTATTGTAAAATCAAAAACTGTTCAGTCACATACTGTACAACCTACATCAAGCTAAAAACTGGGAAGTTACCAAAATTACAAGGTTTGTACATTATATGGGTGGGTGGGTAGGAAGGTCTTCAATGGTGGATGCAAAAAAAAAACTGCCCGCCTTATAGGTCACATGACCTATACCCAGGCCCCAGCGGTGTGTGAGAAAAAACATTTTCCACTTATTTTGCTTCACTCAGCCAGTGGAAAATTACCCTTCTATTCATAAATTGCCTGGTACCTGCACAATGGTTATGCCAATAATTATTTTTATTTGTAGGATTTTTTAGGAATTCCCACCCGATTCCCATTCCTAACGAAGTTTGATTGTGGTTGTTTAATTTTCAGCCTACTTCAGTAAATGACAAGCCAGCTAATAAACAAAAAGACATGATACCATCTGAGAGAGACAAACCAGCTGGACTGCAGTTGTCTGATTTTCTTCCTGTGAGTAATAATAAGAGTACTAATAAAGTTATGACATCACAAAAATTACATTTGTAAAATTATGAAATTTGATCAGCTATTCGGAGGAAGCATGCCAAAAACGTCCACTTGTCAAAACTAAGCTCTCCATTGCAATTTGCACCGTCAACCAACTAACAACTATAATCAGGCGCAGATCCAGACCAGCTTACACCGTTTTACGGAAATCGGTCAAATTTTCCAAATGACTCAAAATCGAGGGAAATATAATTTTAGAGAGTGAAAGTCTAAAAACGTTTGCCTCCAGACTTCCATAGATTCAGTGCTCAGACTCTAGTAAACCAGTCAAGTTTTTTTCTGGATCTGCGCCTGATAATGTACAATAATTATTATTACTATAATTCGATTTTATTTTTTTATCTTTTAGGCCAGAACTCCCATGGTTAATGAGAAGGATGCCAATAATGAACAGAACATTCGACCAAAAAATCCAGCCATGTCTGAAAAAGAAGCTGTCTCTACACTCGCAAAAAGTTAGTTTGATAATAAATAATATTAAAAAATAATACACTATTTACTGATTTGATAAAGAGTAAGACTATTTAAATGTTATTGTGGGATGGTATAATGGTATGTTGATTTGTTGTTATTTTTAGGTCACGAATCTATAGCAGCGATTATGACTTCAAGACTAAAAAACCTTAGCGTTGTAGCAAGATTCTGGGGTGATGGGGATATAAAGGTTAGTAAGACATCCCTTGAGTTTCATCTCAGTGACATTTCTGAAATTCAAAATGAATGTTTCTGGACTCACTCTTGCGTCAGGCTATGTAAACATAACTGTGTGCATGTTTTAAAGTTCATCATCATTGTCATCGCCATCATCATCATCATCATTGTCATCATCATCATAGGACATCAATCAACAAGGCCTCTCCATTCCTGCTGGTCCTTTGCAGGCTGTGAAGCTAACTCTTGGTTAAGGTTTTAACAGTGCTCGAAATTAGCGGTCGTCCGGTCGTCCGAGACGACTAAAAAGTATTTCGGGCAACCATTTTTCAGTAAAACTAAAGGCCTGGTCGTCCGAGAAAAAACCGCCGGACAACCCAGGTACTGAATCGATCGAAATACTTACGTTACGTCCAACAGAATAACGACAAGAAGTTATCAATTTGACACAGGAAAATAGCTCTAAATATAGTGGTAATCTTCAGGTAATAAATGGAAGCAACCAAGATTGTTAAAATCAACTGAATCGAAGTTTATACACGCAAGTAGCTCACGTAAGTGGCATTCACAGTTTCTGGGTTCAAATCGCCCTATAATGCATTGCAAGCTTAGTGAAAATATTGAGTACATCATGTATGCTGATGGGTTGTGTCTCTGGTTACTTGCGATCGTGTTTGGCTCACGTTAGCTACAAAGTTAGTGGCTAGAAAGTCTTAATATGTAATTTGTTTGTTTTAAAGCTTATTTAACAAAAATATTTTGTTTTGATTTTATTTTTGCAACTGTAATGATTTTAAACACTTTTTTCAGGCTTCTATGGCAACTAAAAATTTGCATTTGGCGACTAATACCCTGGACTCAGACATGTTATAAGCTTAAGTGTTGAACCTTGACACTGAATAAAGTAAACAAGTAGATATATACTAACTTTGTGTGAAACATTGTGAATTTATTATTTGAATTAATGCACTTCAGAGAATTCAAAACTCATAATTAGGCAATAGGTCAGATAATATTTTAAGGACAACCAAGCAGTCATCAGGGCAACCAAAGTCAGGGGTTTGGTTGTCCGGCATTTGGCATAAGGACAACTTGGATTTTTTTTAATTTCGAGCACTGGGTTTAGAGGCTGGAGTTCTGCCTTTTCATTCCTCCTCCAGGTAGACTAGGGGTGGCACCTTTTCCTGTTACCCTCTGGTGTCCATCTGAGAGCAACTGAGCAGCAATCTTCCTGCTTTGTTTGGTTGAAGAACTCTTTTTTGGTCAAAAGATGCCAAATATTTTTTTGTAATTGAAAAATACAATCTTTATTTTTAATTCTTTTTAGAATGCAGTACAAATTTCAGTCGACATGAATGATCAAGCTGTGTTAGTGGACCTGCTTAATGTTCTTTGCTTAAAACAGTAAGTACAATATCTAGGCATGATTCCTTAAACTTCAACTGACCTTTAGTATTTTATTATTTGTTAATCATCGCAAGAGTTGAGTTGACCAAAGCTGTAGTAATAACCATAACCATGGTAGCGGTACAAGACAACTTTAGTTAGTGTTTGTCTCAGTTGCCTGCATGGTTATTCAAAGATAAGACCGCTAACAGTCCATCTACTTATTCTGATATGATCATTATTTTAGCTGCCCTGTTTGATTATCGAGTCGCCATCTAGAACATCGTGGCAAGTGAAGTTTGAGGAGGTGATCCCCACCCTGCCCTGTTCTTTGTGTAGTTTTGTCGCAGTAAAATATTTTGAGATGGCCTCTCAAGATCAAATAGTTATTCAGTTTGACCATATTATAGAGACTGCTTACAGTTCATTCAAACATGGACTTTTTAATCAGATTTGCACAGGCAAACTGATTGCAAGGCTGGTACTATGGCAAAAGGGCAGGTTTAGTGGCCTATATTTAAACTAGCAGTGCTAGTCGTCTTCAGGGCCAGGACTATTTTGCCGTAGTTCCAGCCTTGCAGTCAGTCTGGTTTAGTTACAATTCAAGTGATGTCTGACACGTGCATTTCTAAAACAAGAGATCCGGCCACAAACAGTAGCCAAGCAATTTATTTCTACGTTGTGTGGTTCTCTGCATTCACAGTCGGGGGAACAAGTACCAGTTGACTGAGCCCGCGGTTTTTGTCCACAAAGTTGCTATGCGACATGACGTATTTGCTGGCGCGATTGCTTTCGGAGTACTCATGAGTGCTCACGATAGTTTTTGATTGGATAAAATAATTCGGAAACTCTTTGAGTGCTTCAACGAAGATTGACCAAAACCGGCACTTGTTCCCCGATTGTATGTATGATCTAGCAGTAATTACCACTGCCAGACCAGACCACAGTGCTAGATGCCTTAATCCGTTTCTGTGCTGCTATACTAAGCAGTGTTGTTGTCTTAATTTCTGTTTGAAGAACTCTGTGGAATCTGGATGTTTGTTCATTGGTGCTCCCTCACCTAAAAGACCTCATAAGTAGCAAGTATGAAAGGTAAGTGTTGAATGAAGGGAGTAGCTAGGTTACAAGTATGTTCCATTCCATGGGATCAGAGGAGCCTGATAGGTCATTGGTGCCAGTGCTTGCCTTAAGTCTACTTTCTGTAGCACAAAGCAACAAGGAGTATTGCTACTCCTCCTGGATGTAATGCTGGCCCTTCTACCAGCATTTTTGCCCTACTAATAATCCCTCCTGGGTGGAGAGAGGCACTGTGAGAGTAAAGTGCCTCTAATTATAAGTCAATGCACAGCAGCTATTGCGCGGCTGTTTTAGCTAATCTATTGTATATATGAAATAATTTGTAATTTCTGTAACTTTTTTGTCTTTGTAATGAAATAAAGTCTGTTTGTAACCAAAAAAAAACAAAAAAAAAGAGTAAAGTGCCTCGCCTGAGAAGACAACACAATGACCACAGCCAGGCTCAAACCTGTACCTCTTGATATCGAGTCTCCAATGCACTAACCATTAGCAATTAGTACTAAAGTTACTGTTAATACTATTGATGACTTGCTGCAGCTTTTGTTGTCAGTCTGTGAAAGACATTGTTTAGCCCACCACTCCCACCCTTGCTCCTCTTACAGACAATATTTATTATTACCCCATATATATGTAGCCCCCTTGGGGGAGAAATGTCACCCGATGTGGATAAATCTCTTGCATTTGGAATCTCACTTTGTATATTATGAGGAGGGGGGTGGGGGGGGGGCGACAGGAGGGTCTAAACTTCCTGCTTGCCGTACCCTGTTCTCCCAGTTGCCGCCCAGGTCCCCTTCTGTTGTGGTTTCTGCCTCTGTGGCTTTTTCTGTTGCAAAATATTACACAATGGAGCAAAAAAAAATCCTATTTCTCCCGGTTCCTGTGACCTTGGGAATCCCGTTTCTCGCTTTTCTCGCCCTCTCACCCCCCCCCCCCCTCCCCCTCATAGACTTCAGCTCCTTTTACATCCTGGTTCCCTGCCCCCCCCCCCCCCCCACTATATTAAATACTTTGAGAAACTGCCAAGGCTTTAAACCCCTTGTTGAACCAAACTGAGTCATGTGTTACTTTTAACACAATTTTATTTTTATTTTTACAGTTATGTTCAAGCAGGGGCTATGGCAATCAAATTGATTCTCAGAAACTTTGCTCCGGTGATAAAAAGCAACATGGCAGCACCACCCGTGTCTGTGGGAGTGGACCTAGTTAGGGAAGAGAGGTGAGTTAAAAGCTCTAATGATTAGACAGTCTGGTCTGCAATGGTAATGTGACCACAGGAAGGAATTGATTACATACCTAACAGGCTTTTAGGCAGGATTTGAAAAGCATGGGCATCCAAAATTTTCTAAGGGGCTCCAGAAATCAAGATGTGAAAAAAACAATTATCCAACTAGTGGGTGTCCACAGGATACCAAGCCTGAATCAGTAGCCACTGGGATACTATTAATAGCAGGGGCGGATCCAGGAATTTTTGATAGGGGGGGTCCCCAGGATTTTCCCGAAAATGTGAAGTAGGAGGATAATTTTTGGAAGTAGACGGCAGTAGCTATTCTGCCTTTCACACCGCGTAACCGTGTTCATGGTGGCATGGGGTGGTGCCTGATGGGGGCGCTCCCCTCCAATTTGGGGATTTTCCGGGTCTCCCCCAGAAAAATTTGGAGATTTCAGGCTCTGAAAAGTGCATTTTGATTGATCCTGGAAATGGTTTTGCTATGGATAATGGTGAAAGCAAAAAATTCCTCAGATCTGATAGGGGGGTTCGTACCCCCCCCCCCCCGACCCTCCCCCTAGATCTGCCACTGAATAGACAAAGTACACTTGATATACTAATGAGTATAAGTAGGGATAGACATCAAGTTCACATTTACCACACTGATATACTGATCAAACCATGCTAGTAACTTTGTAGATATTGATGGATTAATTAGGGTGAGCATAGACATCTCTTAGTCCTAGGACGGTACTTGGGTATTTTAGTGACGGGGTGGTGCGGATGCAGTGTTCCCATTAACGCACAACTGTGCGTATCTGACGCACAAAAAATAAAAAGGACGCACAGTTTTTAGCCACAGTACGTCCCAGGGACGCACATAAATCAGCGCTCAAAATTTCGAGTGTTTTCATAGTTTGGTCTACCCTTGAGATAAATAAGATTTTTCAAGATACAAAACACACATAAGAAACAATGTTAAAGTTTCACTAGTTTCCTTTACCTTTTCATTATCTCTCTAAGCTGGAAACTATGAAAATTTGGCTGCAAACTCGAAAACGAAGCAAGAATCACAATGATAATCACGCGAACGAGCGAACAACTCTCGGCTCATTGATGGTCAGCGGTCATACTTCATGTAATATTACATGATGTGTATATCACTTAAAATGCCTTTCTCTTTAGGGGACCCTTAAAAAATAGAAAGGACCCCCAATTACTGGAACTGGGGGTCCTTGGGACTCCTGTTTTCCAAAACTAGTGGGAACACTGGGATGAGTCCAAATTTTTAGACCGAAAAAAGTCCCATTAGGCTAAAACTACACACCCAACAAGTCCAACTGCCCAGAATGTAACCCCCCAAATTTGCTGGTTGTGCAAGTTTGAGCACTACTCTTTATTTAACTTGCAGATATAACAAATGTCACAAATGCTACTTGCACTTACGCTCCATCCGCGAAGCTCTGTCCAGCAAAACCAGCATCTCTGGTAAAATGGGAAGTCTCTTCCGTGAGATGTCACTGGCGTTTTCCAGCTTGGATTAACAATAAGGTATTCTAGAAAAGGGAAGTGTCAAATGCGAGAAATGCTACCACCAGTGAGACGTCTACTGTCGTCCTTGTAGTTTTCATTTGCGAGGATAACAACAACAGCATTCACGGTGGCAGAAACTAGGAGTGAACTTTATTTGAAATTTGCGACGGCTGGGTAAGATAAAGAGACACCATCGAAAACAGATCAAGAGCTAGTGAGTTGTGCGTAACTTGTGATGGCCACTACATGTATGATGAAACAATATTGGATTGTACTTCAACATAATGGCATGGAACTGAAATACCTTTGGAAGAATGAGCTTTTATTTGACTAGTAAAATACTAATCTTCTGTCAAGGTTGGTATTCCTGTTGTGTGGAAGGGAAATTATGAAGAAAAGTAGCTTAATCTTTGAAGAGTATGACCAGATTGTAAACATGCTTGTACAGTACACTTATCAGTTCCAGACATCAAGAATAATAATATTTGTAGCACATTTTCGGCATGCATGTAAGGGTACAAGTTAGTACCTTTCATGGTCACAATCCTGTCTCAGAAATTATCTAAGCACAAAGGTTGCTAACTTAATATTGTGTAACACAGCATTTCCTCTGTGCTGAGCTGAAGTGACAATCAGAATGCTCACTGACACAAGTGCTTAGTGCCAAGCAATTAGTGTTTTTGCTGATTGGATGAACTCTTACAGTCGAAGCTCTCTGAGCGGACACACTCTTGTAAGCAGACAGCTCTACTTACGGCTGAACTCTAGCTCATACAAACTCTGTATTTATACATTCCCATAAGCAGACAGCTCCAGTTGCCGACACTCTGCTTCCTGAGGGTGTCCGCTTACACGAGCTTTGACTGTAAGTATAGGTTTTGCTAAAAACAACGCTTGTTCCCTGACCACAACTTGCTTGACCAGATCAAACAACTCACAAGATTTTAATCCTTGAAGCACTGAAAGGTTTATTGTTGTGTTATATTTTGTATTTTTTGGTATTATGTCACAACCATTACTTTATGATTGAGAATAGACTGTGAACAGTCCCTCTATTTTTTGCGATGAAATTCACTCGGCTCCCTGTCACGTTAAATTGTAAAGACATCCTTCTTGAATAATTTGGCAAGGGAAATCTGGGGGGGGGGGGGAGAGTACAAAGCTACTCTTAGTAAGGGGTGAGGTAAGGGGGTGGGGCACATTTTCTATTGAGTTTACAGTCTAAATTCATTTTTATTGTTATTTAACTTGGATAGAGAATACATAATCTGTTACTAAATTGAGCTTCAAGAATACGAGCTAGGAAGTATTTCAGGTTATTTCTATTCTGCATCATAAATTTACCCACTGGCCACTGTCAGTGAAACGTAACTATGTACAATGTGAACTGCTGACATGTAATTTTATGGATTCAAATGCGATCACTGTAAAAATAATAGCCAGCTTCTTGTGGAAAGTAGGTTACAAGAAAGCTTCAAAATCCCACTTACTCTTAACCCTTTCACTTCAAAAAGCAATAAGTGTTCATTCTGACATATCTTGAAGAACAAATGTCACAACATGAAAGTACTGCCCAATAGCTTTCATTCAAATGGTCACACACTAGGGTTTCATCCACAGACTTGAAAGTTAAAATCACATCAGTTGACTCGGGTGTGAAAGAGTTTTAAAATATTATTAGTCTTGAAGAAGATGGAGAAGATTAGGCAGCTATTAGGAACTGAATACCTGGTGAATTGCCAGATGGGTATTACCACAGTTGTTTCCCTCTGTATTTTTGTGTTGAGCTCTTTTCTGTTGTTAGTCGTGAATGTTTACATACATGTATCTGCAGGGTGCCAGGGAGTACTCGCCATCTGGGCAAGTTATTTTAACAAAATGATTGCACCAAAAAATGTGCAATTTCTACTCGCCCAACAGGATTGACACTCACCTGGACGAGTGAGCGAGGGCTAATTTCCAACCCTGTAACTGATGATGGCGTTGATCATTAACAGATTAACTCCTTGACAAATTATGTTTAATTTCTCCATCTTTACATTATGTATTTGTGAGCATACTGCATGCAAGTTTGTAAATAGTGGCTCTCGGTGAAAATGTATTTATGATTGTCAAACACATGCAGTGTGAATTGATCTCGGTAGCTTTGTGAACCATGTAAAAGATGTTTGTAACTTGTTTTAAAGTGATGGTACAACAGTAAATAAAGTATGTTTATAGAAAATGTTATGGTTCCATTCTTCATTTTAAATAATTTTATCTGATTTTAAAACATTGTGGCATCAAGTAAAATGATGTTAGAAGAAAACATGTTTACGATGTTATAATGATGATGGGGCTATTAATCAAAATTTCCTAAGTGAGGTACACAACGGCTCCAAGCTAGATATCGTTAATTTCGAGTATTTGAGGTTTCCGTAATCATGTGATTAACCCATTGCCCAACCCCCAACTTGGAGGACCAGGGGCTGTTCTTCATAAGGTCTCTACCCCTTGACCAATGTTGCAAGGCTAGACCTGCCAGGGATTAATGTCCCAGACTGCATACCTCTTAGGGTAATTGAAATGTGCAAGCTTCATCACTATGACAAGGTGCAGCCAGCCCCATTCCTGACTGTCTGGAACAACCAAACCTCTATGCTTGGCTCAAGTCTCCAAATAGACTTTTTCAAGCTCTCGAGCCCACAAAATAATATTCACACTCAAATCTCAAGTCTGTACTTTGTGGGAAATTAATGTATAACACTGGTTACACAAAGACACGACTTTCACCACAAATGTGTTCATTACATTCAATGTTTTTTTATTCACAGTAATGTACACTCAAAACAGAACATTTGCATTTTATTTATATATATTTACTTGATCACATACTTGTTGACAGCAAGCTTAACTGTTAGGGAACCAGTTCTACATTCATGGTTCCGGTGTTTTGATAAAAACAAATGTTATCTGAAACTGCGCTTGAAATGAATAATAACACTGCATATTAAAAAGCAGAGTAAATAATCACAGCCTTTACTCTTGATGATACTTTTTGCACTTTAAAGGCTTTAAATAAATGTTAAATAAGCTAAATAAACTTTCAAATTCATATATTATTTTACGGTTCCCTCTTCTCTGGCTACCAGACACAAATAAGACACATTGTTTTACGATTCTTTGCAAGTCACTGTATTTTGGTGCAGCTTATTTTTTATGTCATTTGTGTCTGGTGCATGAAGAAGAAGCCAATTTTAACCATCGATCCCATGGAAAGTCTACAGCGTTGTAATGAAATATAACAAAGCTGCAGAAACTTCCTCTTGTACACACTCCGAATAGTTGTACTTTCCTAAGCGATTTTAAGTTGTTCTACCTGTCGTAGTTTACAGAGGCTGTGTTGCACATTTAGAGATAGTTTTGCCACATGTACAATAATATTATTGCTGTAAGATCAAAGGAAACGTTTAAGCAGTCAACTTACTACCACAGACTGAGGAGTTCACTGGGTTAGGTTTAGATTAAAAAATTAAAGGTGCACTGAACAAACAACTTACAATTCGATGTTTATCCACTATTTGGATGACAGACATTAAAGCTTGGTTCACACTTACGACGCAAGCATAAGCATAAGCAGCAGACGCAGTAACGGTTGACCATTAGTGCCTTTTGTTAGGACAAATGCTGCTAATGATCAACACATTACATTACTGCGTCTGCGTATGTTGCTTGCACTTGTGCTTGAGTCATAAGTGTTAACCAGGCTTAAGTGATCAGATTAGGGCCCATCAGATCAGAGTACAAATACAACATTCCAAACCTAATACATTCCTCTCCCCTTCCCCTTATTCGATCAAGAAAAGGGCCATCTTCATTTCTCCCCCCCCCCCCCTTTTTTAGCACCCCTGGTTCCGCCACTGATGTACTTTGATCTGAAGGTCTCTATGAAATGTTTGGGTACCCCTTTTGCCATTTAGGCTAAAAAACTAATTTTGCTATTTCAAATTAGATTTCATTATTTTGCTTTAGCAATGTCCTGCAAAAAGAAAAGTTTTAACACAGATAGGCATGGTCTCATACACACCTATTATTATAATACGTTCCAATAAAAATTATTATGATGCACACTAACAAGACAGTTTTATAAAACACAGAGTATTGGTATTTTAACCGTAATAACATAAGTTTGGTTTGGTTTGGTCTTTGTATAAAATATTTTGAAGGGGTTTTTTTTAACACCAAAAAAGGTTTTTGCATAATATTGTTGTAAGAAGTTAAACAAACATTCCCCTAATGTTTCTTGACATTTATGGATCCCAGGTTCTGTTGTAACAGGATATACATACAGTCAAACCTCCACTGAAAAGCACCTCTAGTTAGCACTGCAAATACTCAATTGCCATCTCGGCCACACACGAGCATGACATTTTATTTTATAACTGACATTACAGTGAAGAGCACGCTACCGTTGCTGCTCGACAAAGTTTTTGATTAATAATCGAAGGGTCAAGTCGAAAACTATGCTAAGTGGGCATAATGCGCTTTGCCCACTTAGCAGTTTTTTACTTGACCCTTCATTATCAACAATTATTGTTGACATATTTTTGAGAACATTCTGATGGCTTCCATTTAAACTAGAAAATCAAATTGCAAGAACTGTGGGAGGAGCAGATGTCTTGTCAGAATGTGAACAGGGAGCTTGACATCTCCACCTCTCATAGTTCTTGCATTTTGATTGGCCAGTTGAAATAAAAGTCATCAAAAAGTTGTCAAAAGTTAATAAAAAACTTTGTCGATTGGCAACGGTAGGGCACTCTTCGCTGTAAGCAGACATATCCCCTTTGGAATCAGACACTTAGCTGTGCTATCAACCACACACAAACATTACATTCATTAATTTTGGTAACGTACAACAAGCAGACACTCAGTTGTAGTCTTGCACACACACACTTCAATAAACACACATGGGAGGTTTGACTATACTACATGTTGTTGTGTGACATAAAAGCAGTGTTCTGTTTCAATCGGCAGTGTTTAATGCTGTGTCTCACAATAATAATATTGTTATTGTATTACAACAATGTGCACCAAAAATTGCCTGTTGTTGCAATGCTTTTGTTGCCACAATCTTTGCAAAAGGTTTGTTGTGAAACTTACTGCAAAGACAAAATTCATTGCAGCTAATGCAAGACAAATTATTACATAACATTGCCAAGTGTAACACCACCATCAGTGAATAAAATTGTAAAAAAAAAAAAAAAATGTTAAGAACTGTGCTATAAAATTAATATTTTCTTATCAAAAAGAACTAAAATTTTAGAAAAATAAGAGAAAACTCCATCAAATAAACTACAGTAGTTTTGTTTTTCAAAATGTTAAAAATGGAGTTATGCTAGTGTTTTACTTAGATAAGAATGCCTTTGGCATTTATTATTTATCTAATGGATACTCTGATTTCTTTTCTGAGTTAAGCATTTAGACAGCCCTGTGGTTAACATACAAATTCTCCTTACCAAATATCCACACATCCTTACAGAAGTACTAGTACAGAGAATTTGATTTAAGGAGAATTAACAGGTGATCACAGAGCTGATAGGATTCAAATACAATCTGAAGGAACATCCCTATTTTGATCAAGAATCGCTTTTACCTCTTTTTCCGCAGGACTTGTCCTTTCATTATTAATAATATTATAATAATTATTATATTTTAATAGAGCCTTGTAGCCCTTCTGTTTCTTGCTATTTTTGAGCTCCTGACGAGGAATGCCCTCTTAGTTTTGCCTGAAACAAAGTAAAAAGAATAAAATAAATTGCTATTGGTACCATAAGGTTGTTCTGTGGTTTAACCCTTTTAGTCCCGATGTCAAAATACAAATTCTCCTTATTAGTCTCCAGACATTTCATATAGAACTACTGGGAGAATTTGCTCAGTCTATAACCCAACTTAGGACACTTAGCTGAAGTAGATGAACATTTTCAAACTAGTTTGATTTTTAGTTTTTTATTACAGCAAGGAGCCCAAAGGTGTGACTACAGTAAAAAACCCGCAAGTAAGAACCTGCATTTTCCCAAGTTAGCCTAAATAGGTTCTTACATAAATGGTAATTAGCACACATTTAGGCTATTTAGGTTCTTAAATAGGTTCTTATTTTCTGAAGAAAAAATTACATTCTAGCTAATAGAATTTAGTGGTATTCAGCCTATTCCTTATATAAAATCTGCATACCAAGTAAGTGATAAGGCACCTGTGTCTCCAAAGAGGATCCAAAATGTTGACCTATCTTATTTGCCCAAGTGTACACAATTTTTGATATAGATTTTAGAAAATAAGAACCTGTTTCACATTTTAGGCTAAACAGGTTCTTGTATAGAGGAGGTCTAACTGGCAAATTTTAGCCTAACAGGTTCTTAAAAACTAGGTTCTTACTTGCGGGTTTTTACTGTACTTTTAATTAATTCACATTCTTTCGTGCATGCATATTATCCAATCAGAAGCCAAGGATAGCTATCTTTGGCTTCTGATACTCTGCATGCACGAAATAATGTGAATTAAAAGTGGTCACCTTGCTGTAAAACGTTTTTTTATGTTGTTTCAGATCATGACAATGAATACGAGACAACAGAAAATAAAAATCAAAGAAATTTAACCATTCTCAGGCTAACTGGGGGTGCTAAATAGTAGACTAACTGGAGTGCTATAGTAGACTAACTGGGTGCTATAGTAGGCTAACCTGTGTGCTATATATCTGATTTTGGTGTATCCACTCTTGGGCTAACTGGAAGTGTAGGGAATTCGAAGTTACATATACCTAGTTGGTTGCATAACTTTAATGCTGGGCTTTAAAATGTTACTATCAGATGTTCATGATCAGTTCAGTCAAACTATTTTACTGCGCCTTTCAATAACACACAAACTCAGAAGCTAACAATAATTGTTAGCTTCAGTAATTATTACGTTTTTAGCTGCTGTCAATCATAATAATTATTACAACAAGAACCAACAGACACAAACGATCAACTTGCATTGAAATCCACCAATCACAACCTGTGCACATGACTGTTTGAACCCATCTACAAAGAAGATTGCTGGCACTGTGTAAAATGCAACTATTGGTTGAGCGTTTAACCTCAGCGTTATTGAAAGTCACAGTAAAAGTTTGCTAAAACATTTTTTAGATAGAATCCAACATAAAAATAAGAAAGAAACAATTAAATTACAAACCATTCAACAAGCATTTACCTATAGTTGATACGTTGGTGGCTACTTGCCTCAGACTCCTTTCTATGATGTTCATCCCGCCATTGTCTTTGTCTCTCTTCAAATTCTGCCACTCTTCGCTTGGCTTGTTCTAATGTCTCTTTCATTACTCTGTCTTCATTCTGATGTAGCAGAAGAAAAGAATCATGATTACTGTACATGTTCTCTGGGCTTATTCCTTTTCAATACATTTTGCATGGAGGGGACGGGAAGTCTAGGGAGGCACGGAGGAAAAGAGAGGAATACCCAAGATGGCGGGAACTGGAAGAAATAGTAAAAATTGTCACAATATTTCATAATATTTTGCAATAGGATTAAAGCACAAAGAGGCAGAACTACTATGGAAGAGCAGGAACTGGAAATAAAATGCATGGGAAGCTTATTAGCTATAGAGAGGTGGGAGATTTAAGAGATGTTTTGATCTTTATTCTGTATAACAAATGTCCACAAAAAAGTAATTAAAAAGTAAATTTGGTGGGCACTTTTTAAACATATAGATACATGTACCTTAAAATAATTGTTTTCCTGTTCATAAATTGTCTTGGCTTTAGGGAAGGGGCTTGATAGAGAGGGAGGGCTTATTAAAAAGTTGAACTTTTATCAATGGTAATTATTTGTATTAAATATCAGATGAGTCTAACTTTTCTTAAAATTTGTATTCTCCTTCTAAGTGAATATCATTCTGGAAAGAATCAAAGCTTTAGACACTTTAGAAATGAGAAGGGGTCTTGTGAACAATATTGTTCTTAGAATTAAACAATTTCAAAATTAAGTCCATGTGATAGGTTGTCAACAATATGGTAACCTTGCCATGTTTGAAAATGTTCTGTGGAATAGAAGTTGAATAAAATTCTTCCAAAAATAAAAAAAACAAGTAGTGATGAAGGGGCCACAGACTTCCTGAAATATATATTAAACCCTTGTGGGATTTTGTCCCCAAAAACAAAAATAGCAACTTGTAATTTGGTGACTTTTCATCTAGACATGCTTTAACTTGCTGATCAAAAGCTACTTGTTGCATAGTCATCTCACGTTTGTATATTTTTAGGAAGCAATATTAGTGAGTGGATATTAATTCTCCTTGTGGGAACTTCAGTTTCAAATCAAGACAATATTCTAATGTAACTTCTATGTAACACCTTGACACAGTTAAATTCCTTCCAGAGTTGAAAATGTAACTCTGTGAAATTTATATAATTATAGAATTTGTTGGTGGTAAGCCATTTCTTGTACTAGTTCTTCCAGTACAAAAAATCTTACTGCTGCACAAATGATTGTCTATAATATAACAGTGTACAACTTTTATTTCAGGTCAATTTATTCATTTCACGACACAAAACAAAAAATAGGGAAATTTTTTTTATAGAATAGGAGGCGGCGTAGCCTGTGAGAGCAGCTGGCTTTTTTGTGTCGGAAATACGTCTGCGTTCACAGGCTTAAGGAATAGCAAGAGAAACCATCAAGCTTATAAATGTAAGTTAGGCCTCCTCATTACACTTAAGCACTACATTATACTTCAAGTAATAATGGTAATATCTTAACTCTCGTCTGGTGGTGTTATTGGTTTTCTGTCTCAGAGAGAGTTGAATATCAAGAGTTAAGAAAAGAATCCTTAAGTGACCCATTATACAGTGAAAACTTGTATTAAGCGGACACCCTCAGGAATACTCTAGTGTCCGCTTAATACGGTGTCCGCTATAATACAGGTTTGACTGTATATATTGCCAAGCAAGTCAGGACGACATCACTGATATTTCCACAACTTCACAATGATGATTTGTACAATTATCATAATACCCTCCTGTTGTTTCTGCTATTTTAATTCACTGGATGAATGAGTTTTTCATTTCCTGCAATAAGATTGCTTGATTGAGAACTAATGGGCAAAGTCTAGACAACTGTCTGTGAATTGAACATTATCTTGATAAACAAATTTCAAAGTTTTGCTATCCTTTACTGATATTAATCATCCAATCTTAAGTGACACGTACACAGTTGTCAAACAATCACATGATCACTTCAAATTACTTGAGTGGGGGGATGGTGATTCTGAATTTTTTAATTAACACACCAGGAGTCAAAATCATTGGGCCCCAATTAACTATATTACAATGACTGCTAATACACAGCAGGTTGCGGCAGTTAATTATTTGATAAAAATCCACAGTAAATCTATGATTTATCATTACTTCAAACAAAAAGCTCTCTGATTGCTTTTCAACAATCAGTACAGACAAGAATAGCTGGAAGTCAACAGCAGTATTTTTCTGCTGTTATCTCTGGGTCATCTCTCTCTTGAAAGGAAGTGCATAAATTTGTGTGGTTATTTTCGGTAACCTCTCTTCCTGTCTATCAGCGCTTTTGATCTCTGCATGAGAGTTCAAGAAAAAACACGCAATCTGAGCCAGAACAAAAGCTTGCACGAATATTACAAAAATCTAATGCATTTCGATAAAAATTAATGTTCTCTTCATCAACCAAATTTAAAGATGTAAGTTCTGTAAATAATTTTTGCCAATAATTTTAAGGCAAACAAATTAACCTATTTTCTATAGCCAATATAGCTGTGAACAAAAAAAGAATTACACACCATTTGTAATATTAATACCCCAGGGAACCTTACAATGTAAAGTATATTAAGTACATATATATTGAATATGTTCTAGCTAATATAATACATTGAAGTGCAAAGTGTGTATCAAAAGTAACCAAAGAAGAAGCGCTGAGCACCTGCTATGATCCTTGAGTGATCAAAATATAATTTCTCCTCAAAATGTCAGTTTGAAATATAGACATACGTAATGAGAATTAACAAATTGGTCACCCATGGTGTCTAACAGATAGTCAAATTCTCCAAACTAGTACTATATGAAAAGTATGGCAACCAGATAGGAGAATTTCAATGTTGATATGAAAGGATGCATGACTTACTTGAGCCTTATTCTCGTCAAATTCTAAGTACCCAGCTCCATCAAGTCTTTGAAGGTCGATCCAACCCTTCCATACGACACACACCCCATTCATGATCAAGCGACTTTTGATGAAGGCCTGTTGTAATTAAGAAAATCAACAGATCAGCCACGGTTTAGTGAACGCATAAATGATTTCTCCTCTGTGACAATATTATATCCTGAATCTTGATCAACTGAATCAGTACCCCCCATATAATATTGAAAGCACGTGTATATGAACCTTCTAGCTTCCGAAGTGGCTTTACACCTGTTTCATACGATAAGGAGACATCAAATTGCATTTCGTTTTAGATTGTCAACCATGTGGAATTTATTTATCTCGGAAGGGCGATATTGGAATTTTACCTCGTCGGTGTCATTTCTTGATTGAAATGTTTGGCATAATTAAATATAAAGTGCTTACACGCAAACTTTTAGTTCGCATTGTTTCTAATATCTTTTCATTAGAGAGTACGGCAGAGCCTTTGTGTTATTTTAGAGCGATTAACTATCAGACATCAAAGATAAATTAAAACTCTTGTTTCAGGTAATTTGTTTCTGGTATTCTCATTCTTGGGTTCAATCGCACTTGAGCCAAACAACAAAACAATCGGCTATTATTGCGTCAAATTTAGGACGAAATCAAATACTGGCGTGTCAAATCATACCGAGAGATATATACACCTGTTTGAAAATTAATCCAGGTCGGAATTTCATACTGCGATAACCTGGAAGCCGAAAAGCAAGCCACAAAACTTCAAGGAATATTATGTCATGCACGTTGCGTTGTAAACCACCGAAATCTGCAAGCAAGCGATCCAATCTTTGACAAACACTGAGCGTTCCATCACCATCATTATTAAAAATATTTTGAAACTTGATAGTTGAAAGCTGACAAATTTCCCATTTAAAAAGTGTAAAAAACAAGTGCCTATTATAGATTTGTACTATGCTTTATACATACAAGCAAGGGGCTTACAAGATTATTTACTGTCATAATCTGTTATTTTTAGATCGAGTTACACAGACAGAATAGGAAAAGCCTCGGGGACATCACGAATGACCAGTGTTTTTCCCGACACGAAAATTCTAATCGTTTTGAAAACAAAACAAAAATTTTAAAAAATAAAGAAAAAATCGCGAATTAATTACAATAAGCTGATGGATGTAGAAAGCTGTCACAGAGTTTCAACTTCTTTTCGTTTTAATTTCGCTTGTGTTGTGTTGCTTGTTGTTGATCCTCCATTCACGCAATCATGCAATTAATTGCCTCGGATTGAGCTAAATCTCCCACTGCAAAATACCGTGATCCGAATGAATGAAGTTCTTGCGCGGAAAAGCCCGTGAGAACGATCGATCAAAACAAGTCATTTCGAATATAAGAAAGCCATTCAAATGCTGAAATGTTACATATTGTAAATAATTAATTTGTCAGCACGTGCAATTATCCGGGGTTTGGCGACAACCTCAGTTCCCACCAACACATAACAGCTCTTCGGTAAACCTTTCATTCGCATTCTCTTCGGTTTTTTCAAGGAGTCGTTTCCTCTGTGAACGGAACTTGGTCCATGCCGAAAGACGCATTTGCCAAATGAAAGCGGAGCTATTTTCGCATGCATAATTAAGTCACAACCTGCTGCAAGTAGCTTTAATAGCCAGATGTTTATACACAAATAAACTTTCAAAAAGAAATCAAGTCAGTCGCCCACCGGCACAAACCACAATTTATTTTTCGATAAAGGCGTAATTTTCCTGCCGCTTCTGTCGGCCCACACGAGATTTCAATAGGAGGCCTCAATTCTGGCGTATTTCCAGCTTTCTCTTTAAAAAATTGACGCAAAATCGAGCTAAGAGGAAAAATCCAAGAAAATATTCAGATTTCAAAACACGACGGCAATTTATAAATAACATTGCGTTTTAGGTTTGGGATTTTCAGTGAAATTATCGGCACGTTTTCACGTATGCCTCCCACACATTCAAAGCAGAATTTATCGTAAACTGCATGTCCTTACCTTTCCAGGTTCCCGATCAAAGTCAAGAGAATCTTTCAGGACGGTTCCGTCCTCGCCTTTTGGAAACTGTAAAGTGAAGTTTGTCCCAGATGACACGAAAGCCTGCATCGTTTAAAAGAATTATTCAAGGGTAATGATTTAATAACGCAGGAAACAAGAACTCCCTCACGCAAAGCAGCTCAGAGAATATTTACAAAAGTTTTGTTCAACTTCATCAAGAATAGTTTTGAGCAACTTACCACCGTTGCTTGGCCTTCTCGAGCTTCTGTTTGAAATCTGACTATGCGTTCTTCGTGCGATCTGTCTCTGTAGCCAGTGTATTTGATCTGAAAATAGATGAGACCGTTTCAATGGCATCGTGTTGAAGTGACCATGTGAGTTTACAACTTTGTCATGTAACGTTGAAATTGTCAAATCACCTCGGTTTCTCGTGACATCTTCCGAAATAAATCGTCATTTTCGAACTTTTGTCTCTGCTCTGTCACAACCCGCGGCATTCTGTCGAGCGTCGGCACAATTAGCGCTGTTCTTCGAAACTTTCGAGTCTTGCCGCCTAAATTGGGTGATCTCAGTCAATGCGTGTCCGATTTTCTCGAAATTTCATACCTTTCATGACGGAACTTCCGCTTGGTTGGGCTGAAAACAAACCTCTGCCCTACAAAGAAAGGGACATGACAAGCTATTGTCAACACAATGCACGAAAAGTAACACAGCGCCCACTGTGATTGGCTAAAGAACTGCCACGGACAATGATGGCACGCGTACGCATTCGCGTGTAACTAATTGGTCCATATTTGGGAGCAGTGTCATCCGACACTGAAACAGTGTCTCAACGGGCGTTGACCGACGCCAGTTTCCTTTCATTTTAATTACGTGCTCAAAAGCTTATTTGGGCAATTATGTCCTCAAAAAAATAACAGCCATGGAATTTTGCGTCGTAAATTGGTTTAAAATATTCAAATGTGTTTGAATTGTTTTGTATTTTGAAATGATTCTACCGGAAGTTAGCATAGACTTACAATCATTTCCGGTTTTATAGGCGCCGTGAATGTGAAGTTGTGTATCGCAATGGAGTATTGTATTTCTAGTAATTATACGACTCCCTGCTGGGATAAAATACCTAAAGATAGAAGCACGATCAAAATACATTGTAGATCCAATCCAATTTTCTGGATCTATCCGTTATACGTGACCGTGACCCCCAAATATAAATTTCGTGTAACGTAATATGTAGCTAGCGACGCAACGCGCACATAGTCACGTCATCCAATTTGAGAGGCTTCCTGACCGACAACCCGTGCCGACAAACCGCGAACTCGCTACGAGATGCGATTCCGGTGGAAACGAGGACGTCCAAGTTGCAAAAAATTACTGTGCTACACTTGTTTAGCTATCATTATTATCATAGTTTATCGGATTATTTACGAGGAAGGATCTCAGTTCGAGAAAGAGTGGAGTTGCGAAGAACTTCGGGCGAAGGAACGTTTGATCCAACTTGTAAGTATTGGGTCAGTATTATACCGAATAATTAAATAGAATCGCACATTCCCGATTTCCCAGTTGAATAAATAAGGGAAAATGAGAAACAACGAGATAACTGCAGTCCATGAGAGCCTTTCTTTGCAATTAGGATACAATTGTCCAAACGGTTTGAAACGCGGAAGTGAACCCTTAAACTGATATTACTGTTTACAAACATTGACGTCAGTTATTCAAATTTGCCAACCATAAACAAAATAATTATTTGTTTCAACAGCCAATAGTTTTCTGGTTGACACATTTTAAATAACAATAGCTGACGTACGTGAAACATCGCTATAGTATATATTATAGTAATGTTGGAAGTTGACATATTGGGTCACCTTTTCCTATGGATGGATTGAGGGAGGCAGTAAATTCCTGTGATATCCTTGCCTTTGTTCCCTTCCATGAGTCTACAATCTTACAAATTTCTTTTCCCCCATTCTTGTATAAACTTTAAGGTCTAGAATTTTCCCCTACCCAGGGACAAAGATTCCAGTCCATCGCTTAGCTTGTAATCCCCAACTCATATCCACCTGGTCGGCCCAGGAGTCTACTCCTGGGGCAAGCTGATGATATGAAATGCATAATAATATTGGTGGGGCTAGGATCTCACTGCAAGAGAAGGGATTGATTTAACCACCGAACTTGCATAAGTCTTATACGTATAGCTTTATATTGAGGAGGCCTTGCAAGGGTAAAAGCGACATGCGACACGGCGCTGAATACTGGCGACATGGCAATTTCTAAACAGCGACAAGCGACACAATTACGCTGCCAAAATGCGACAGCGACACAATAAACACTAAACAACGATGGCGACGTCAGAAAGTTCTGCATTAATTATTACCAATAATAGTTTAAAATTGGCTAGTAAATATACAATAAATGTAGCATGAAAATGACTCAATGCAGGAAATGGTATTTCTGAGAGCTCAGATTTTCACAATTTCCCAGCCCCCTCAACCTCGTTCCCAGAGTCTTCTCCGCTTTCAAGATGGCGGGTGGGCGCGAAGAAGACCCTGGCGAAGAGCAGGTCACGTGTCTCCAAAAATATTGGAGATTTTGATTGTTTCAAAATGGCGGCAGGCTCGCGATTGGCTAATTTTGTGGTCACGTGACCTGCTCTTCGCCAGGGTCTTCTTCGCGCCCACCCTCCATTTTGAAAGCGGAGATGGTCCTGGGGGCGAGGTTGAGCCCCCCTAGCAGCGTACACCTTCACCTCTCTAAATCTTTGTCTTCTGAGCCTGATGAAAGTCCCGTTATGGCTCTATGACAAAACAGTTTCTCATAAAAATAAGCGACAGCGACATTTACAGCTGTTTGTTAGGCGACATCGGTCCTCAGAAGCATGCAACATTGCGACACGGCTACCCCCTTGGAAGGCCTCATTAAGGAGAGTGACAATTTTATCATTAACGTAAAAGCTCTATTAAGCCCGGGGGGCTTATTTAATTTCAGGCTTCAAGAAGGGGGCTTATTAGAGAGGGGGGCTTATTTCAAATCATCAATTTTCAAGAAAATTCACATTAATTTTTCAAACTTTACTATTACACCACTATTAAACTAAAACAGAACAAGAAATGGGTTATGTATGACCATCTTACAAAGGAAACATCATTTATACCCTAACTCGACGATAGTTCTGGAGATTAAAGACCACGTTTCAATACAAAGTGACTGAAACGCCAGAAAATATTGTTGAAAAGTCATTTACATCAGCCTGACGGAAGGAGGGGGCTTAATAGAGAGGGGGGGGGGGGGGGCTTATTACAAAATCTGACTTCCAAAGGGGAGGCTTATTAGATAGGGGGGCTAAATAGAGCTTTTACGGTAATTGAAGTTTATTGTTCTATTCATTACACTGAAATTTCTTTCACCTGAAGTGCAAAGATGTCAACAGAGGCATCACTGGAGGCAATCTTTGCCATGACTTGTGTGTCAGCCGTGAACTCGTTATTCAAGATTGTCTTGCACATAAAAACACTACGATTGTGTTTTCTGCCACATGGAAAAATAACGACATTGTATTCAAAACAAAGAGGGAGCCTCATCATTTTCAAAAGTTGGAAGACCTGTTATACATTGGTAAGTATAAATGTCCAGGGGGAGTCAGGGGTTTTAGGCTCAACTAATATAAATTAATTTTATCAGCCATATAATAAGTTTCAAAAATAACTAGAAATACATAAACAATTTAAGTTGGAATTAATTAAATCTGTACAGGTAGAAGGCATTTAGCAATGGTGGATCTAGAGGTGGCCTTCACTCACTCCCTCCCCCCCCCCCCCCCCCCCTTATGCAATAAAAGGCCTGCCCCTCCCTCATTTGAGCACCTCTGGATCTGCCACTATTCGATGCAACCTTCTTGGTACCTCTTTAGGACCTTTAGGGTAAACATGAACCTGTGCCACGCCCACAAAGCAAGAGTCTGCTACCTTTTGGAGTTCCTTTTAAAATTTCTGACGAGCATCCCCATCCCTATGAGAATGAAACTAATCTGAATTTCATGTTAAAGTTGACATTTTGTACTGTCCTATTATTGAACAGATGATGAACCTACATATGATCAAGACAAGATTTACGAGCGCTTCATTTCTCACGTGTTTGAACACGTAAAGAATGAACTGTCTTTCTTTGGCCTGAAAGACATGATGACAGAACAGCGGATTCTAGAACTCCTTTGGCAGCCGCATCCGATTGAAAAACTTTCCAGGGCTGACATGTCAAGTTTGTGGCTCTTGATCCAAAGAGATGAATTCATCAAGTTACAACTGCTGCAAGACATGAAGCACATTCCAAGAGTGTACGGATTCTGTGGAAGATTTTACGCTGTCGAGAGGGTGGAGACCCTGGAGGAATTTTCTCTCATGCCATTTAAAAAGCCAATGTCTTGGAAGAAACGTTTGAATGCAGCCTTGGATTTTTTAGACCTTTCACAAGAATTTTCTAAAACTGCTTTAGGAAAACTTTACCACTGTGATATCCAGCCTGGCAATTTTGGGATCACCAAAGATATGACAGTTGTAGCCATAGATATCGACACTGTGTTTGCAACGCAACAAATGGAGGATTTCCTTGAACAACCAACTTGCGAGAGTAACAAGCAGTGTGATTTTTTTGACTGCGTGTCTGCTTGTAACAGGACAGTACATCAATGTTCAAGAAATATCCTCACCAACAATCTACAGGTAAGACAGGTTTATTACTTGTTTGACCAGTTTGAAGTCTGTTAATGGTAGCCAATTGCTGGCTCAATCACTTTCCCTTGAAGTTCCAAATTAATGATATTTAAGAAATAGAAAATGGCAGTATGTTTACAGTGCGACTACTCCCACCAAGGCCACCCGACAAAATTTAGTGCAAATTAGCAAATGAAAACCTTGGATGTTAACAATAGTTTCCCACAAATTATGGATCTAAGCAAGCTGCGTGCTACAGAAGCAATAAATTGGTCAATTTGCAAATAATTTTCTTGGGTGGCCTTGCATGTTGGTCAGAGTAGTCGCACTGTAACATAATGTAAACCCGAGCCTCAGGTGAGGCCGGCCAGGTTTCCAAGTACTTTCAACAAGGCCTCATGCAAATCAGCTGCACAACAAATCAAAGCCTACATTGATAAAAAGTTTTCTACATAATTAGTTTTTTAAAATTAATTTTTGACATTTTTTGGACAGCTTGAAACACAGTTTAATGCCCCCATGCAACTGTAGGTATACAATAGTAAAAAACATATGCATTGTGATTGCAGGTCATCTGTCGTGATATTTTGTTGTCAAACTGGGGACAGCCTGGATTGCTACAGAGAGCTCCAATGCACGCTCAAAATAAAATTTCACCGGTGTTATCAGAGTGTGCGTCAGAAACATTGTTACCATGGAAGCTGGGCAAAATGGAAAGGATTCACAAAAAGCTAAAGAAAATTCTGTCTGATGAACTTGTGTCTAACTGAGTTGCTAATAGATGCTAATATATATTTTAAATAGTCTTTGTAAAGTATCACTGGCACAGTACATGTATGTACATATTATTTAATAATTTGTAATAATTTTGTTTTTCCTTCTCTGTTTTGGCAACTGTAAATTGCCATTGTAAATAGGCAATCAATTTATAGTTCCACGTGTAGTTTACAGTGTCCTTAGTGGGAAACTGCTATATTATACAACTTGACACCTGAATAAAGTTTTCATTTATTGGGCAGGTGTTCAGTGTTGTAATATTGTCGTTGTAATATTGCTGCTGTCAAAGATTTACCTGAACTATCTGTCGTAACATTCTACCGTGAGCTTGATGACAGCTTGTGATTCACTCAGAGGACCCAAAGTGCCCAAAGTGGCACAGGCTTCCACAAGGGTCTTCCACTGCTGCAGGTCTTCTGCCGATCATCTCGCTGTTTCGAGGGTGAGGCCACGCTCCTTCAACTCTTTCTCCATAGTCACCTTGGGCCTGCCTCTACTACGCCTCCCTTTGGGCGTCCATCTTCCAGGGAGACCATGGCTTCTAAAGATTTTACACAGTGTCTACGGTGCAATTATAATCAAAAGCTTTCTCAAAGTCAACATACAGGACATAGAAGTTGCTGTTCCATTCTGTGGACTGCTCTAGTCTCTTGTCTGAGGACAAATATCTGGTGTGCAAATGATCTCCCCTTCCTTGAAACCAGCCTGTTCCTTTCTTATGTTCTCATCCACAGCCTCGGAAATCCTATTGAGCAGAATGCGGCAGAGGACTTTAATTTGCTGGTGAGAGAGAGAGAAGTGTTGCTGAGATCACCTTTTTGGCATTGTTTTAATAATGAGTCCAGTTTTCCAGTCTTTAGGTGCTTGCTCTGTTTCCCAGATATTCTGTAAATTGTTAAATATCTGGCACAGATCTAGTAGTTTCCTCACCGCCTTTGAGCATTTCTGCGCATACCTCGTCCTCCCCAGGTGGCTACGTACCTCTTCGACTGTAATGGGGCCTGTGGAAACTGCTCACTTTCAGGGATGTCAGTACAGTGTTTCATCTTATTTCCAAACACCGAAAAGCTAGTAGAAAATACGATGTGCAGCGGAGATTTTTGACAAAATTCGAGGTGTTTGGAAATCGGATGAAACGGTCTCGAGTGTTTGATATATTTCCTCAATCAAAACAAAACTAAGAAGTAAACAGATAAAAATAAATCATAAAAATCTACCACCGTCACGGTTATGATTTCCTAAGTTTTGACGTGATGTAGACAACCGACAGACAACCTCGTCCCCAGGGCCATCTCCGCAATGATTCTACCGGTAGTTGGCCCGGTAGTTAGCATAGACTTGGAATCATTTCCGGTTTTATAAGGGGCCGTGAATGTGAAATCGCAGTGATGTAATTATACGACTCCCGACTGGGATAAGATACCTAAAGATAGAAGCACGATCAAAATATATTTATATCGAACCGTGATACGTGACCGTGACTCCCAAATAGAATTATCGTGTAACGTAATATAGCGACGCAACGCGCACATAGTAACCAGTTCGGGAGGATTAGACCAATTTCGATATATTAATATTCTAACTTGGCTCCGAGGCTTAGGGGAATAAAACAAAAGAAATGATTTATTCGTCCCTCAACCTCGATGTGATTTATTTTCGATTTCTTTTGTTTTATTCCCCTTAGCCTCGGAGCCAAGTTAGAATATTAATATATCGAAATTGGTCTATTTCGCTATACGAGATGCGATTCCGGTGGAAGCGAGGGCGTCCAAGTTGCAAGAAATTACTGTGCTACACTTGTTTAGCTCTCATTATTATCATAGTCTATCGGACTATTTACGAGGATGGATCTCAGTTCGAGAAAGAATGGACTTGCGAAGAACTTCGAGCTAAGGAACGTTTGATCCAACTTGTAAGTATAGCGATGTTTCTCGTTACGTCACCTGTTGTTATTAATGTGCCAACCAGAGAACTATTGGCTGTTGAAACAAAGAGTTCTTTTGTTTAATGGTTGGCAAATTTGAATAACAAAACAAATTTGACGTAATGTTGATCAACAGTGAACACTCCTATTGGGTCAGTATTAATCCGAATAATAGAATCGCACTGTCCTGATTTCCCAGGATAAATAAGAAAAAAAGAGAAAGATCTATGCAATCCACGAGAGGCTTTCTTTCTGATACAATTGAAACGCGGAAGTAATAAAATGTAAATGTTATGCTCCCGGGGGGGGGGGGGGGGGACTCCCTGACTCGTCCCCAGTCGTCTCTCTTGTCTCCTATTAATATTAGCGACTCCCAACAAAGGAGACAAGAGAGACGACTGGGGAAGAGTCAGGGGGGACTCCCATATAGGAGTGACGGGGGTGATCGTCGGAAAATTTTAAAAGAACCCCTAAAATTGCGTTTTGTGGGTGTGGCTCAATTTATTTTCACCCCTAAGAGGTACAAATTCTAAACAAAACTAGTTCCTGTCATATTTTTTCCCGGCTTCATACCCTAAAAGGTACTGGGATACCAGGATCTTGCTGGAGGGGAAGGGGATTTAACCACCAAATTTGCACAAGTCTAGCCTGCGTAGCAGTCGTTTCAGAGTCGAGAGCGCGGGAGGCGCATGAAGCACGAAAAGAGTGAGAAAAAAAAACACTGCTATGCAGGCTGGCACAAGTCATATGATATGTTAGATTTTGTTGTTTTTTTGTTTATTTAAAAACAATATTATATGTTAGCTTATTGAAGAGAGTAGCAATTTGATCATTGATTGAAGTTTTTTGTTCTATTCGTTACACTGAAATGTCTTTCACCTGAAGTGCAAAGATGTCAACAAAGGCATTACTGGAGGGAATCTTTGCCATGACTTGTGTGTCAGCCGTGAACTTGTTATTGAAGATTGTCTTGCACATAATAAAAACAATACGATTGTGTTTTCTGGCACATGGAAAAATAACGACATTGTATTCAAAACAAAGAGGGAGCCTCGTCATTTTGAAAAGTTGGAAGACCTGTTATACAATGGACTCAGTGGTGAGTGTTAAAGATCCAGGGGGGGACAACATGGCAGGGATGCTTGTCATGTCTTTTAATTTTAACAAGTTTCAAAAAGAACTAGAAGTTTGGCAATGATGGCCTTCACCCACCTTCACCCCCCCCCCCCCCCCCCCCCCCTCTTTATGCAAGAAAAGGCCTGCCCTTCCCCCTTTTGAGAACCTCTGGATCTGCTAAAGATGCAACCTTCTTGGCACCCCCATCACTTTTATGTGGGAAACAGCAATAACCAATAAGTCAGCAGCCCGGTTCAACCATGCAATGATTGATAAAATTATTGTTACTGTATAACGCACATTCTGATTATTTGGAAGATTGCAGAATGAAAAAGCAGTTTTCTAATTTACTAAACATGACCCCAAATAATCAGGAACTGACAGGAACCAATAAACTACAATTTGGATATCTCCTGTAACTGTCTGTTAGTGTATTTATTGGTAATTTCTGAGAAAAAGAAGATAGTTTTAGACAACAGGATTGTCTTGATGTACTAACCAATTCTTAATTCATGAATTGTTCACAAGAAATGTTAATACTTTCATCTTGGGACTCACTGAAAGGGTTAATATTTTTTTCTGTCATGATCAACATTATTTTAATACAACAAATTTAAGCAGCAATTTTTTTATACAATTTTCTATCACAAGGATCATGAAAGTAAAATATATCCCTTGCTGAGGCCTTGAGAATAATGAAACTTATATTAATTTAATCTTAAAGTTGACATTTTGTACCTCCCTACTATATTTAAACAGATGATGAACCTACATATGATCAAGACAAAATTTACGAGCGCTTCATTTCTCACGTGTTTGAACATGTAAAGAATGAACTGTCTTTCTTTAGCCTGAAAGACATAATGACAGAACAGCGGATTCTAGAACTCCTTTGGCAGCCGCATCCGATTGAAAAACTTTCCAGGGCTGACATCTCAAGTTTGTGGCTCTTGATCCAAAGAGATGAATTCATCAAGTTACAACTGCTGCAAGACATGAAGCACATTCCAAGAGTGTACGGATTCTGTGGAAGATTTTACGCTGTCGAAAGGGTGGAGACCCTGGAGGAATTTTCTTTCACGCCATTTAAAAAGCCAATGTCTTGGAAGAAACGTTTGAATGCAGCTTTGGATTTTTTAGAACTTTCACAAGAATTTTCTAACACTACTTTTGGAAACCTTCACCACTGTGATATCCAGCCTCGGAATTTTGGTATCACCAAAGATATGAGAGTTGTAGCCCTAGATATTGACGCTGTGTTCACCACGCAAGAAATGGAGGATTTCCTTGAACAGCCAACTTGCGAGAGCAACAAGCAGTGTGATATTGTTTACTGTGTGTCTGCTTGTAATAGAACAGTACATCGATGTTCAAGAAATATTCTCACCAACAATCTGCAGGTAAGACAGGTTTAACTTGTTTGACCAGTTTGAAGACTGTACTGTTTGGTAGCCAATTGCTGGCTCAATCACTTTCCCTTGAAGTTCCAAATTAATGATATTTAAGAAATAGAAAATGGCAGTGTGTTTACATAATTTTAAAGTTGAATAACCAGGGCCTCAATCAGGTGAGGACTTACAAGTACTTTCAAGTCTTACAAGTACCGTAAAAGCTCTGTTAAGCCCCCGTGGGGGGCTTATTTAATTTCAGGCCTCGAGAAGGGGGGGCTTAATAGAGAGGGGGGGGGCTTATTTCAAATCATAAATTTGGGAGAAAATTCACATTCATTTTTCAAACTTTACTATTACACCACTAACTAAAACAGAACAAGAAATGGGTTATGTATCACCGTCTTACAAAAATAATGAAATGTCATTTATACCCTAACTCAATGATAGTTCTGGAAATGAAAGACCACGTTTCAATACAAAGTGACTAAAAAGCCAGAAAATATTGTTGAAAAAATCATTTACATCAACTTGACGGAAAGGGGGGAGGGGGGGGCTTATTACAAAATCTGACTTCCAAAGGGGGGCTTATTAGAGAGGGGGGCTTAATAGAGTGGGGGGGAGGGCTAAATAGAGCTTTTATGGCACTTTCAACATAGCCTCATGCAAAGCAGCTGGACAGCAAGTCAGAGCATGCATTGATAAAAAAATTAAAAAGTGATATCATATGCACTGCACCATTGCCATTCCAGGGGCAGATCCAGGAAATTCAGAAACAGGGGGCCGTAGTGAAAATAGAACAAAACCTGGATTGCAAAATACCATTCGACGGACAGACGTTATTTTAAAAAAAACTCCCAGACAAAAGGTGGGGTGCACGGCCCCCTCCCATCCACCCCTAAATCCACCTCTGCATTCAGCAAAGTTTTTTAAAATGTTAAATTTTTGACATGCCACTAACTCTTATTTGTACACTGGGAGCCGCAGGTATACAGTACATAGTAAACAGAGAGATCCAAAGGGCAGCACAGAGTGTACTAAACACCAGCTGTCAGCCCTTACTTCATTCCATCCCAACATTAAGTGGTGGGTGAGAGTACAAACCCTGAATATGGACTGAATTTGAGCAAAAATAATTATCTGTTATATCAGCTGAGTAGTCGCGTTGCTGTTTGAATCTCCTCTCTTTTGCTTGGTTAGCGAGTAACAAAGAGAACTAGGGGCCCCTTAGAACATTTTGTGTAACAAATATCACACTTTATTTTATTTTATATACCAGTAGTAATAACGCAGAGATCACCAACGTTTTGCGTGGTGTGCACGCGTGCCCTATGCAAGAATGATAAATTAATTTCAATTGATTAGTTTACACCATAGATCCTTATAGACATAGTGAAGGTCATCTGCCTACCATTCATATACCCCAGAGTTACACTCTGTGCTAAAAACACCTCCTAAGTATGTGCTTTGTGATTGCAGGTCATCTGTCAAAATGTTTTGTTGTCACACAGCTGGGAAGAGCCTGGATTGCTACAGAGAGCTCCAATCCATGCTCAAAACAAAATGTTACCCGTGTTATCAGAGTGTGCATCAGAAACCCTGTTACCATGGAAGCTGGGCAAAATGGAAAGGATACACAAAAAGCTAAAGAAAATTCTGTCTGATGAACTTGTGTCTAACTAGTTGTATAAATTATACCAAATAAAAATAAAAAATTTATGAGAATTCAAGTCAAGAGTTCCACACAACAAATTAATGTTGCCTTTTAATGACAAAAATACAGTCTGTTGAAGCATGAGCTATAGGAGACGTGGGTTTTGACTAAATAAAAGCAAATTACTTACAAATAAGTAGTCCATTGTCTTTAATTGCCATCTCAGCCAACTATACATTGGGTATTTGAGGAGGTCCTAAAAGCTGTGGTTTTATGCCTCGAATACCCAATGTATAGTCGGCTAAGATGGCATTTAAAGACAAAGGAATACTTATTTGTAAGTAATTTGCTTTCATTTAGTCAAAACCCACGTCTCCTGTAGCTCATGGTTGAAGCCAGGTAAATTCTTTATAAAAACAAAATTATTCTAGATTGCATACTGCAAAATAAACAGCTTAATCAGTACATAGTAAAAGTGACAAACAGATACTGATCAAAATAATGTAAAAAGCCTATAAAAAAGGTTTTAACTTGTGAACATCAAGAACCAAAACTATTGTACATATTAATACAAAAAAAGATAATTTTGCAATAAAAAGTATAGGTCTATCTCATTTCACATTTGAGAGGTCGCTGAAAGTTTTATATACTTGGCTACCCTCCATCGATATTACATTCAGTACATATTCACCACTACAAAAATTTCTGGGAGACATTTGCATTACTAGTGGGAGTGATGGATGGTTGTCTTTGGAAACCATGGACTAATCAAAGCTCACACTAGTAGGGGTGGCGAATGGTAAATTCAAGACTTTGCGAGACGGCGAGACTAGCGTTTTTCTCTGCGAGACCAAGACTTTTTGAGTTTTTAGATTGCGAGACCAAGATTGAGACTCCAAAACAGCTTTGCAAAAAAATCGAGACTGCGAGACATACAGAACCGCTCAAAAAACGAGACTGCGAGACCCATGAAATTTGACTAAAATTTTGCGAGACCCGTATTTTTTCAAAGACCATTCACCACCCCTACTAGTGCCGAAAACTGGTATGCATGCGCAGTCCCCAAGTTTCTGGAATAGTAAATGGTAGAAAATTCAAACAGTATTAATAATTATTAGGATCTGTTACTGATCAAAAGGACAGTGCATGAACACCATGTCATTGGATACTTCAAAACAGTAGAAAAATGCGCCTAGCTACCAGTTAAATTTAACAATGACATTCACTGTGGATTGAACTTTGCCACTACGGAACTGTAGCACATTGTCAGAGTTACATAAATTGCAGTCCACCAGAGAAAAAAATCTTCAAGTTCACTAAATTGGCGGCCATCCCAGACTGCGTTATTGAATTTCTTTTGTCATAAGTTTGTTTATCACATTGTTCACATCAGCAGTCTTGTTGATCTTGACGTACGCACATTTCCTTACGTTAAGAACCGATACCCACTCTGGAACAAGCTGTGACATGAATCTGATGTGTTCTTCCACTTGTACTGCAAGGAAAATAAGAAGGTTTTGCTTGGTTTCAACATACAAATTCTCATAACATTTCTTATACATGTAGCATTATTACAGAGAATTAAAAAGTTGTGATGTGACTTTCATCACTGAAGTCACTCCCTAGGATGTAGTCATGACCTGCTGGCATACATTTTCTACTACCAACCAGTGGCGGATCTAGGGAAGCGCCCCCCCCCCCCCCCCCCCCCCCCCCCCCACACTCCCCCATGGGCGAAAATACTTAAGGCCCAAACAGGTCTGGATATGCCACTGCCAATGGTATAGTACTGTTATTAACACACAATAGTAGTTATTACAGTTGAGCCCGCAGTCAAATATTCTTTTGTTTTTAAAAAGTATGCAAACAAGCTAGGCTTGATTTGCGCCACTCTCTCGAGTGTGGTCTTCGTTCTGGCTCATTTTCCCGAAGAGCGGCTGGTAATCGAGCCTACAAATGAGGCTAATGGGCCAATACAATGCCAGATTGACCCTTTCGCCTCGTTTGCATGTCAAACCGCTAACATGTATCTGTAATAACTGCTATCAACATGTAAAAGCATACCTGGAGATAAGGAGGTCTTGTAGCTTTCTGACAGTTTGACTGCTGCATCCTCCAGAGGAATAGCTGCTTTGCGCTCAGCTGAGAAATAGCTACGGCAAGTCAAGGGCATGTGTATTTGTTTGTCAGAAATACCAAATGCAAACAGATGAATATGACAAAGGGATGAAATAGTTGTTTGGCAAAACTGAAGTGCACCAAAATGAACCAAAAGACAAATTTAAAGGGGACATTTCTGCTCAATCTGCACCAATCCCGCAATGGCATGCTCTAGATCAGACACTGCAGGGTTTTGGATTGTAAATTATTACAGTAACTATTATAATCCAGCATTATCTGCATGCAAAGCGTGTGCAGGTTATAATTCAGAATCATAGGCATGCAATGCGTGTAGAGGGCTATAGATGCTAGATATTTACTATTTTTGTTTGTGATGTTCAATCTTGAATATCGTTTAAACAACACATTACAAATAGGATACGCCTTGAGTATTCTGCATAGATCAGGAAGACGTTCCTTCATGGCCAGCTTCTTGTCAACTAGGGGATCTCTCGTCATGCTTTCTTCTATTTTCTTTGCTTCTTTCTGACGAATCTAAACATCAACAATAAACAAAGACGGTAAGCATAAACATCATAAATTATGTGAATGCATCTATTGAAGTCTGTAGTTCAGCTGTCATAGATTTCTTTTTTCAACTTTGCTCTGATACTGTGAATACATGTATGAAAGCAGTATTCAAAGAAAGTTCTTGTCTGCTAGCCCAGAGCTAGTGGATTTTATCCATCACTTCACCGATGGGCAAGATTTTGAGTTTTTAGTTGGCAGATGAAGAAGCACACAATGGCTCCAACTTGCCCATAGATGGGAGGGGACAGAGGGGTCTGAGCTTCCCGCTTCCTGTGTCACTCCTGGTTCTCACCCCTTAGTGGTTCCATCTCTTCAGTCTGTGCTTTTTCTATTGAATGTTCCCTAATTCTCCTGATTCCCCCCACCTTGGGAGCCCTCTTTTCCCAACTCCCACAGACTTCCCACCCCCTTTACTTCGGGGTTTCCCTCTGCCCCTCTCCCCCAAGGGCAACCTGGAAAATCTATTTTCTTTGAATCCTGAAAAGGCGTGGTTAGAAAGATGGAATACACGCTTACGCCCTAAGCATGAAAGCGAGGCCTAAGGGCCACAAGAATGCCACGAACTATAAAAGAGTGGAAACATAGCTGAAGAAACAACATTGAGTGATTTATAGGTTGTAAAATTAACCCTGGAAGTTGTTATTGAAGACTTCATTGGCCTTTTCATCAATAATTCAGGAAAATCCAGTTGTGTACATTTCAGCCAAAACTTTGCTTTTATTTTCTATAAATGCTCCAGGAATATCTTCCGCAGTTAATTTTACAAACTCTAAATCACTCAATGTTATTTCTACAGCCATGTTTCCACTCTTTTAAAGTTTGCGGGGAATTTTGTGGCCCTTAGGCCTCGCTTTCATGCTTAGGGCGTAAGCGTGTATTGCAGTTACCTTGTTCAGCAGATCTTGGGAAATTCCCTTCAAGGCTGATTTATGTTTCGAGTTGTTCTTGTTTTGTGTATTTTCTATCAACCTTGTCGTGTCTTTCTTTTCTGGCACAATGTTATCCTTGTTTGCTGTTCTTTGCTCTTTGTCTAATTCTTGTTCCTTTGTAGCAACTGTTCTTAGTGCTTTCTCGACCTATGACAAAGGACAACAACATATCAGTTGATTCCGAAAGAACAAGTAAACTACAAACACCCATACTTAGCTTGTAGTGTAGGCATTCTTGGTGGACGAGCGATGGATTTGTTTGAGAGTTTAGCTGGAGACGGTAGGGGCGAGTGAAAGAGGGTGCAGGGCCTCAGCCTCACTCCTACTCCCTAGGTCGCCTCTTTTCACTCACCCCAACCCTCCACTGTTTTCCTAATCCAAGATGACAGTTTAAACACTCAATGGAATATTCCAGTCAGGCAAACAAGTACCGGTTCTGGCAAATCGTTGTGGAAGCACTCAATGGGTTTCGAAATCCAATCAGAAACTAGCGTAAATATGTCAAGTTGCTTAGCAACTTCGGGGACGAAAACCGCGGGCTCAGTCCCGTCTCAGAGGCGGGATTTTGCCATCAACTAATACTTGTTCCCCCGACTGATTCAGCACTCGCTTGCCCAAAATACGCCTACTTGGATCTCATTTTGTTTTCTGACACTCGACCTACATGTACATACCCTTGGAGCTATCATGTCCCGCGCTTTTTCCAACACGTCATGAGCGCTACTGTAGGTCTTCACCACCGGAGGCTGGGGCAGATCAGCTTCATCCACATCTGGGACATCATCCAAATGAAACTTGGGGTGCCAGCGCATGATCTTGTCATCATCAACTGACAAAGATGGGTTAAGGTTGGAGAGAAAGTCCTGGCAAAAATATAAGTATGCAATCAGGTCTAATGAACTGACGTAAAACTAATCACGATGCTTGCAAACAGCATAAGCCAATAAGAACATAACAAGTTGCAAAACAGTACCTGGTGGTGTCTCTTCGTTAATTTCAGTAGACTTTTCTGGAAGGTATCTTTTCTTGCCAGTAGTTCACTCGCAGTCAGTGTTAGTTTACTGTGCGACTCCTCGGTTTTTCCAAACTCAACAGTCAACTCGAACAATGATGACTTTCCAGTACATTTATCTTGACGGAATTCCAGAGCTGATGGATATACAGTTTTCATTTGCGCCAGGTGCTTTTTCTCAAACCGCCTACAATAATAGTTGTACCAAATCTGTGATCAGTGATTCTTTATTTTAACATGAACATGAACAGTGCTGAATTAAATGTAATTCATGAATTATTTTATATGCAAAAATTAATTTGTGATGATTTTAGTATGTTACTGTTTCCAGCTCTATCATCACTTTTTACTGGGTTTGGAACTGGTTGTGTTATCTCAAACTCTTGTTACATGTACGTGTACCATACATGTACGCAAGATAAAACAGCCTCACAGAATGGAGACTCAAATTTTGCGGTTTTATTATTCTGTCACGTCTATGACCGTCCATGTGCTTTAGCGTGAACATGAAAGAACTTTTCTCATTCTTTGTGATGCATGAAAAGGCCCAACATTTTAATGTGATTCTACATGTATTATGCGATAAGGTATAGGAGACCTTCTATTTTCTAGGTTTTCGCAGGTTTACTGTCCAGACCTCGCTCTTCCTGTCACAAACTTCCCCCACCCCACTCCCTTTAGATGTGTCCAAGCTACAACAATCATTTCCACACCCTCCCCCACAAAGGCTGGGTTTGTAACACTTATCACTTCCGAAGAATTTTGAATTTTGCGGTTGGTGATCTGGCTACGCAGGTCACTGAATCAGAGGAAACAAATATTTCAAATAAATGTAGCCCGTTAAGAATCCCAGCTGGGATATATATACTATCCAAACAAACTACAACCTAAATAGCCTTACCTAACACCAAATTCTCTACCAATCATTCCTTTGGAATATTTTTAAAAATACTATGTTAATCTAAATTTTGATCACATAATACATGGGCCCTTACTTTCTCGACATCTGCTGCACAGCGTCCCTGAGTTTTGGAAATGTGCACTTCTCTTTCCGCTGCCCCAGCAAATTCAGCACTGTGTCTGTGCAGCGGAACATCTCAGTCAAGCTCTTGTACTTATAGGGGAGGGGTAGGGTTGCAGGAGACGCCTCTGATGGACTGGGCTGAGCCAGGGCATGGAATCGTTCAAAAGCTGGAACATCCTTTGAACTGTAAATAATAATAAAGTTATTTATTTAACTAAAACATCAATGAACTACTGGTGTTCTGGCCTAACCCTACGGGGGGAAGGGGGGGACAAGAGCGTATGAACTTCCTGCTTCCACTACATTTTACTCCTGATTACTCCACGCTCTCTGTGTTTTTCCTGTGTTTGCAAAATATTATAAAATACAACTTTTTTCCTATTTCTTCTGGTTCCTGCACCTTGGAGTTATTTATTTACTTTTATTTATTACTTGCTGTTAACATTTTAAGTAAATATTTTAAATATTTTAAGTAAATTGTACATAGAGTTTAGCTAGAGTTTATAGTTAACTACACCTCCTAGTATAGCGTAAGCTGTTTATTAGGAGTACTTCATTAAAGCATTGGGTATCACACATCCCACCCTCTCTTTTCCCGCCTCCCATGGACTTCCCTATACAGTCAACTCTCGTCTTGTGGACACCCCGTTATTATCGACACCCGCTATTACGGACAAAATTCAGCCCCCCCGGCGAAAGCTATAGAGGTTTGACTGAAACCCTAAATCTTAGGTTATTTCTATTTTCACATACCTTCTTTTGGATGATGCAACTTGATGAAGCCTCTGTCCATTATCCTCAGTAGACGACTGCAAGGGTTTGGAAGCACTTTTTTCCAGTGATCTCATGCTCTTGATCAGTTTTCTGGCCTTGGCTAGGTCTTCTTGAGCTTTGTTCATATTAGCACCAACTGCACCAGCTTTGGAGACTGAGGAAACAGAAATGGATGAATCAAACAACTATATTAAACTATTCCGGTTCAAATTTTACAAGAGCTGCTACATGGCCCGGTCGTACCCCTAAGAGGTACCAATTCTAAAACAAAACATTTCCTATACTATTTTTTCCGGCTTAATTCCCTAAAAGGTACCAGGATAACTCTAATAACAGTCACGTTAGATTTGTTTAAAAAAATCCTAAGCGGTACCAAACCATGAATTTTAACCCCTAAAAGGTAGACGATCACCCTCGTTACTTTTATATGGAAGTTCCCCACCCCACCCTTAGATACTCCTAGCCAATGCCATGGAAACTGGATAAAGTGCCTGCACTATGCACTGATGAGCCATAAATAGAAGCATATTACTTTGGCAAAGTGTCATCCTCTTAATAATAAGTTACATGTGAGTTATTGGAGCACCTTGAAAATGACTTCACTTATATTGATTTCTTTTTAATCACCTGAACCACTATCCTTTGCGGCAGCGACCTGCTTATCTTCCTTGCTTTTACTTTTCTGACTCAAACTCACAGCAGCTCTCCCTCGGCTAAGAACTATTTTGGCCTGTTCTGCTATCCAGGGGTTTGCTTTAACGCCACCGCCGATTCTTCTTACGGCGGGAGGTGTTTTGGAAGGGGATGATGTTGGTTCTTTCTCAACTGGGACGTCAGCTTCACGCGGCGTTTGATCGCTCGATGATTTATCCTTCGATTGAGAAGAAAGGACTTGCTCGGTGACATCGAGAATCTTCGGATTTTCACTGTTCACCGCTTGCTTTGCTGATTTTGAAGATCTCGCTGTTCGTCGACGGCTTTTTGGCTTGGATTCCATCTCTCCTTTCTTTACTTGCTTCTGTGAAATTTCTACAGAGCTGACGTCCTTGGGGACATTCACAACAGCATCTTCGGCTTGCGTCGACGACGCCATCTTGCGCTTTCTCTGCTGTGCGTCGGTCAATTTACCGATCAAAGCTTCTGCAAAAGCGTGGTCATCAAACAGTGATGTGGGCTGGCTTACAACCTTAATACCAAGTTTACATGAAGACTGGACGCTTTCTTCATTCAAAGATTCCTTCGCATTGCTTTTAGCACTTCTTGGAGCTCGTGTGATCTTGATAGAAGACGCCGCTTGTTTCTTCGATCGTTTACTGCGCCTGACGGCAACGTCGCTTTCACTTTCAGTCACATCTACTTTTCTTCGCTTTGCGGGATGGATGCCTTCGATAGCCTTTCTTCTTGTGGTGAAATACTGACCTAAAGTCGCCTGTTCCATCGTCGTTGATGACATCTCGTCGCTCCTTTGCTCGTTGTGTGAACTGATTTTTGGCGCGAAAATGTACATGTGATGTTTACAATATAATGCGCATGATAATCACGTGACAAGCAAATGGACGACCATCTTGAAAGCGGAGATAGCCTGGGGACGAGGTTGATGCGTGACATAATGATTTTTTTTTACACGAAATAAAACATCGAAGACCACGGTAGAGGGTACATATTTTATGTGTGAAGATTTTACATTAGCTGTTTTCGCTTTAAGTGTCAGGTAAAGTCAGCAAAAGTTTTAGTTTCGTTGTTTTTGTCTCATTCCGTGACACACTTGGGGACCATCATGACCTTATTTGGAGAATGTGACAATTGGGGGCTGGACTGCTGAGGGGCAGCGGTGATTGATGTTCTTGCAGTTTCCTTGTAGAAGGGAAAAATTCTTATTATTCAACCGTACTGACTTTGCTTTGGAGTTCTCGTTGAATTGCCATTGAAGTTGGTTGTTCTCCGTACTTCTTGACTGTCGAACTCGCAAAGCTTCGATGTGTTGTTAAGGAATTCGTATAAACATCGTGATTCGAATCAAGGAAAATATCCAAGGGAAACAAAAAATATGGGTAATACTGAATGGGCTATGTGGGCAAATGAACAAGGAGTTATCGCGAGTGTTGGTAAGTTTATGTACTTTACATCTTTTAAGCCAACTTGGCGAGTTAACTTGCGTTTGGTTTTGACATATTTCCATCACAAGTGTGATCAAGAGGACCATATCATATCGTGACAGTTAACCTATTTAACTTTTGAAAGTGATTACAT
>MU825906.1:0-12601 GCA_029204205.1 Desmophyllum pertusum
GCTGCGGCCATTTTCGGCTTTTCATCGGCGGGTCTGACAGCTGCCAGCACGTAACTAATCGACGTAACTAATCGAACCGTTCGGTAATCGAACTTAATCGAACCTAATCGAACTTAATCGAACGATTTAGTTCGATTAGTTCGGTAATCGAACCAAATCGAACCAAAAAATTTGTGTGAGAGTTCGATTACGTTCGATTTCCGAACCAAATCGAACCGAATCGAACCGAATCGAATCGAACCGAATCGAACTCAATCGAACACAATCGAAAAACGGCTAAAAATGACTCAAAATATACCAGATATTTGAACAGTCTCTCTCAGCATGTGAGAACAACTTAGAATTACGTTCAACAGACAATAGGAAATTAATCTCACTTCACTGTAGTTCCATTTCATGATTTATTTTTTATCAGCTTACTCTTAATTAACGCCGAACAAAATGTAGTGAACTGAAACAAAGCCAAAAACAATAGTTAATAATACAAATTAGTTGCGAACAGCGCGGTCATGGTCTGAACGTGCCAGTGCAATTGACCGTAAAGATAACAAGAATTGACGCTGTAAAGTTGAAAGCCTCATTAGCCAAACATATGTAAACTCTTATATTGATGAGTGTTGAGTGACACTGTGTGGCAATGCAAGGATTCGCCCAAACATAAAATAAATGGCAATTTATTTGACAAACTTTCCTGTTTCTCATATTCATTTTTTGCGTATGCTCCGGGGGACAAGCTTGCGACACCACAGGTCACCAAAGCTTCTTATAAGAGTTTGTATGGAGCTGAAATTCGATCGAAAATAATTTTCACTTTTCTTTCGAAAAGTTGTAAATAATGTGAAATAAAGTTTAAAAACATCACTGTTGTCTTTTCCTGTGTTTTTATCGCTTCTGGAAGCTGCTTTGGGCGAATTCCGACCTACGGTCGAATCTGCCACTGTTGTGTACTAACAGTACTAACAGTGTACTATACAAACTCTTATAACACGCTTTGGTGACCTGTGGTGACGCTTATGTTCCCATGCCAACTCCATTTTCAATCGAATGCCATCCAACGTCGACCATTTCGTGCCATCGAACCTAATCGAAACTCAATCGAACCTAATCGAACCTAATCAAAAGTTCGATTGCGTTCGATTACTCCAAATTTTTTGTGAGAGTTCGATTCTGTTCGATTACCGAACTTAATCGAACCTACTCACGTGATTTAGGTTCGATTAATTCGATTCAGTTCGATTAATCGAACGTTCGATTTGGTTCGATTAGTTACGTCGGGACGTAGGGATCAAGCAATTATGGAAATGGTCAGAAACAGGACTTACCTCAAAAACTATTTCTGGTGAAATGTATTCACGAGCAAGTAATTTGTTAGCAAGAGTTAGCAAATGCTAATAGTTTGTGGGTAAATAAACCAACGGAAACTCGATTGAAATGTGTTTGTTCAAGATAAAACGCAAGTATAGAAATTATTTGAAGGATAATAAACAAAATGTTAAACCTCCTTTTGGTTTCAAAATATATTCACTGATAATTGTCCTTACACATTATCTGTTCCTTGAAGCTCACAGTTTTCGCAGTGGAAGATTTGAACTGGACTCCTAACAGTATAAACTGCATGTTTCTAACATGCTAATAAACTGGTTCCAGCGGTTTAAACTGATCAGTTTAAATATTAAAAATTAACACAGACTTCCGTCTATTCCACCATACCTGCGGTTTCGTTTATATTCTGGCGATTTTGACACGGTATTGCGGTTTTTTGTTGATTTGATTTCGCGCGCGGTATTGCGGTTTCGGGGACCCCCAATGTCCCCCTCATAACTGTGCCATATCCGCGATCAAACTCCACATTTTCGAGTAAAAGCCGCCCGAAGAGGGGTTCTGTCGTTATATACTCAACTGAATTATTCTCTTACCGGCGCCGGTACACCCTGTAGTTTTCCAAAATACCCTCGTTGCCGAGCCATAGCTTTATACGTCGTACTGTCCGAGATAGTTGTCGCTATTTTCCGCAGCCAACAATCAAACAAAACGCCGGCATCACTACAAGCACTAGCTTTGCAAATCGGAGTCCGTTCCGGGTCTAAAACAGTTGTTTTTAATACGGGTTTTCACCAATTATATTTGACAAGACCGAGATCAGAAGAGAATACATAAAATACGCTATCTTTCTGATTTTAAATCATAACGTCAAGAAAAACGTGAGATATTACCGAAAAACCATTTTCGCTGCCTGCTGTCAAGAAGGAAAACACGGAGAAAACCCAACAAAGATGGCGGCCTGTAAATTTGTGGTCACGTGTCCGCACACGCACTATTACTACTATGGGAGAAAACGTGCCAGCTGTGATGTCCTTCAGTGATACAGCTGCAGTCACAACTAACTTGGATACGAAATTCTTGGGAGCGTCCCACGAGAAATGTCTCATCCGGAGAGCCTCACCGGCTATGGCCTACTAATACTATAGGTCGACACAAGCGAACAGACCGACATAGCTGGTTTTAATTTATCAACGAACTAATCAAAGTCTAGAATACAAGATTAAGAAAGGCAATGCGATCACCGAATTTTAAACTGAAACGAGTATAACTTCAAGGAACTTACCTTCAGAGATCAGTGTATGATCGAGTGTAGATCGAGATGATAACGGAGTGCGAGCTCAAGCAAACAAACTATTTTAAAAAAATCACGGGATTTTGACCTTTTTTGGTCAAAACTGTTTCTACAATACCTTTACTTGTTTACAAAATAATTCTAGACAAAGGAACAAAATCATGTTCTATTCTGGCGGGATTTTGACCTTTTTTGGTCAAAACTGTTCTACAATACCTTTACTTATTTACAAAATAATTCTAGACAAAGCGAACAAATCATGTTCTATTCTGGCGCATTTTGGAAACGCAGTTTTTGCGAGAACTTGAAAATAATAAGCCCATTTTTTTCAAGTTGAAATCCGTTTTGACCAGTCCATCTATGGCCAGAGACACTCATCCACAGCTATGGTTCGAGTCTTACCAAAAATAGCAGGGGTTTTGTACAATAGATTTGGAACGCTTTCAAATTACGGTCTGTTAATTTCTCTCAAACAAAACAATTGTTTCGATCTGAATGTTAATTATCGCAGAAGCCAAGATTATCAGACTTAATCGAACTGTCTGCCACATCAACAATGACTTCTCAAATTTACCGCAAGATTTTGCACTCCCAAAATAAAAAGATATTCAAGGGTTCAGCGATTTTCAAAGAAATATTCGTTGCGGGTCAGAAAATTATTAAAGAGGTTTCGGAGCCAGTCCACGTAGGGATCAAGCAATTATGGAAATGGTCAGAAACAGCCTTACCTCAAAAACTATTTCTGGTGAAATGTATTCACGAGCAAGTAATTTGTTAGCAAGAGTTAGCAAATGCTAATAGTTGTGGGTAAATAAACCAACGGAAACTCGATTGAAATTTGTTTGTTCAAGATAAAACGCAAGTATAGAAATTATTTGAAGGATAATAAACAAAATGTTAAACCTCCTTTTGGCTTCAAAATATATTCACTGATAATTGTCCTTAGACATTATCTGTTCCTTGAAGCTCACAGTTTTCGCAGTGGAAGATTTGAACTGGACTCCTAACAGTATAAACTGCATGTTTCTAACATGCTAAATAAACTGGTTCCAGCGATTTAAACTGATCAGTTAAATATTAAAAATTATCACAGACTTCCGTCCTGATTCCACCATACCTGCGGTTTCGGTATTCTGGCGAGTTTTGACACGGTATTACGGTTTTTGTCGATTTTATTTCCCGCGCGGTATTGCGGTTTCGGGGACCCCTAATTTCCCCCTCATAACTGTGCCATATCCCGCGATCAAACTCCACATTTTCGAGTAAAAGCCGCCGAAGAGGGGTTCTGTCGTTATATACTCAACTGAATTATTCTCTTACCGTCGCCGGTACACCCTGTAGTTTTCCAAAATACCCTCGTTGCCGAGCCATAGCTTTATACGTCGTACTGTCGAGATAGTTGTCGCTATTTTCCGCAGCCAACAATCAACAAAACGCCGGCATGACTACAAGCGCTAGCTTTGCAAATCGGAGTCCGTTCTGGTCTAAAACAGTTTGTTTTTAATACGGGTTTTCACCAATTATATTTGACAAGACCGAGATCAGAAGAGAACACATAAAATAAGCTATCTTTCTGATTTTAAATCATAACGTCCAAGAAAAACGTGAGATATTACCGAAAAACCATTTTCGCTGCCTGCTGTCAAGAAGGAAAACACTGAGAAAACCCAACAAAGATGGCGGACTGTAAAATTTGTGGTCACGTGTCCGCACACGCACTATTACTACTATGGGAGAAAACGTGCCAGCTGTGATGTCCTTCAGTGATATAGCTGCAGTCACAACTAACTTGATACGAAATTCTTGGGAGCGTCCCACGAGAAATGTCTCATTCGGAGAGACTCGCCTATGGCCTACTAATAGGTCGACACAAGCGAACGACCGACATAGCTGGTTTTAATTTATCAACGAACTATCAATGTCTAGAACTGACAAGATTAAGAAAGGCAATGCGATCACCGAATTGTAAAACTAAAACGAGTATAACTTCAAGGAACTTACCTTCAGAGATCAGTGTAGATCGAGTGTAGATCGAGATGATACTCGGGAGTGCGAGCTCAAGCAAACAAAACTATTAAAAAAAAATCACGGGGATTTTGACCTTTTTTTGGTCAAAACTGTTCTACAATACCTTTACTTATTTACAAAATAATTCTAGACAAAGGAACAAATCATGTTCTATTCTGGCGCATTTTGGAAACGCATTTGCGAGAACTTGAAAATAATTAGCCCAATTTTTTTCAAGTTGAAATCCGTTTTGGACTAGTCCATCTTTGGCCAGAGACACTCATCCACAGTTATGGTTCGAGTCTTACCAAAAATAGAGGGGTTTTGTACAATAGATTTGGAACGCTTTCAAATAGACCAATTTCGATATATTAATATTCTAACTTGGCTCCGAGGCTTAGGGAATAAAACAAAAGAAATCGACAACAAATCACATCGAGGTTGAGGGATGAATAAATCATTTCTTTTGTTTTATTCCCCTAAGCCTCGGAGCCAAGTTAGAATATTAATATATCGAAATTGGTCTATTACGGTCTGTTAATTTCTCTCAAACAAACAATTGTTTCTGAATGTTAATTATCGCAGAGCCAAGGTTATCAGACTTAATCGAACTGTCTGCCACATCAACAATGAGTTTTCTCAAATTTACAAAATTTTGCACTCCCAAAATTAAAAGATATTCAAGGGATCAGCGATTTTCAAAGAAATATTCGTTGCGGGTCAGAAAATTATTAAAGAGGTTTTCGGAGCCAGTCCACGTAGGGATCAAGCAATTATGGAAATGGTCAGAAACAGCCTTACCTCAAAAACTATTTCTGGTGAAATGTATTCACGAGCAAGTAATTTGTTAGCAGAGTTAGCAAATGCTAATAGTTGTGGGTAAATAAACCAACGGAAACTCGATTGAAATGTGTTTTGTTCAAGATAAAACGCAAGTATAGAAATTATTTGAAGGATAATAAAAAAATGTTAAACCTCCTTTTGGCTTCAAAATATATTCACTGATAATTGTCCTTAGACATTATCTGTTTCCTTGAAGCTCACAGTTTTCGCAGTGGAAGATTTGAACTGGACTCCTAACAGTATAAACTGCATGTTTCTAACATGCTAATAAACTGGTTCCAGCGGTTTAAACTGATCAGTTAAATATTAAAAATTAACACAGACTTCCGTCTATTCCACCATACCTGCGGTTTTCGTTTATATTCTGGCGATTGTTTGACAACGTAATTGCGGTTTTTGTTGATATTTGATTTCACGCACGCGGGTATTGCGGTTTACTGGGGGACCCCCAATTTCCCCCTCACACTACCATTTCGGTAGCATTCGTTCGGGAAATACGCCATTGTAGAACAATATAATAAATATTGGTTCTAACAAAATTTTGATCCACGGTGGCTCCTTGTTTCACACCCGACAAAACTGCACGCGGCAAAATAAGTCATTATAGATTGGTAGGACAATTAGTTCTAGTCCTTAATGAAGGAGTAGAAATTGATGCATTTATTCTATAACCAGCCAATTGTTGTGCTAATATAATAGTTTATCACATCGAAATATTGGCTTCAATTATACATCTACCACTTTTTCAGGGGCGAATGTGTATCGTTCGCATCTTCCTGAAGGAAACTGAGTGGACGCGGGAGGATCCAAAGGTTCCCGGGCTTACGTCAGTAGCCGCTGGACCCATTCCCCTCAAAACTCGGTCGTGACAAAAATGGAGGCGTTTTTGGTGACTTTGCCGGGACACAGAAAATCGAGGATTCAACGAAATTTTCGCAGTTTAAGTTTCAAGTACAAGTACATTTATTTAAACGAATAAAAACATTGGGGGTTAGTCGAAGAGATCTGGAGAAAGCTTGAATTCGCCATTTCTCGAGTTCCCTTTTACCTCTGCTTCAAAACGAGTCTAAGAAAATGAAAAGGTGTTTTAATCAAAGTTCATTTCAAATGTAATATCAAACCTCGGTATCATTTTACATTTGAAAGGTTTCGTTACGTTGGACTCGTTTTGAAACAGCAAGGCAAAGGGCAACTCGAGATTGCCGTATTCGTTGAGTCGAGCATGATCTGTTTCAGTTCAACAAGCTATTATCAAAGATGAGGTTTTTTGCGGCCAATAAATATTTCACTTTAATTGAAAAGTGTGTTTGTTGTAAAAGAGAGAAATTATTCCAGTGTTTTTCTTACCGACAAACGCCAAGCCCACCAATATTTTAGACCTTATTCATAAATGGACGCCCGATCCCAATTGGTTTTTTTTTTTTAGAAATTGAACTTGATATCACATTATGATGACGCAGTGCAAAATATATCATCATTGGAAATTTGAGTATTTTTGTTAAGGTATCAGTATAACGTATCCCCCAAATGACCGATCATGCGTTGGCGCTGTTTTATGGTCGGAACGTTTCACCAAAAAACCCAATAAAGTATATATTTTCCCTGAAAGCTTAAGAATTGTAGATTACGAATATGGTAATTCAAATTTGAAGTAAACAGATTAACGTATTTTCGAATATAGAGCTCAATTTCAAAAGGTATATAGGTCGGCACAAATCCAGTTCGTTTTTTCCGGTGCGGAATTGAACTGGAGAAAGCCACGAAAAACATCGGGCTTACGTGTTCTTGACACCTTTCTCTAAAAAAAAAACGTGTCCGGGGTAATTTTGATTTATTGGTTCTGGTTAGCTTTTAAACGCACACAATATCTCGCCTTGGTTAGGGACTGTGCATAATTATCGAGGAGGGGGGGGGGGGGGGGGGTTGGCAAATGGCTTCATGTAGCCAAATATTAGGTATTACCCCCCTCCTAAAGAGTGAATTTAGTTTTATTGCCCTACACATCTAATCAGTCAAAAATTAATGTACGACCCCCCCCCCCCCCCCCCCTCCACAGTATACACCCACACCTTTATACAAGTACGGCTGCCTACATTTTGTCTCTACACGCACTAGTGTGGATTAAAATCTTATAACAGAAGAAGAGCTCCTACTGCATGTTTTAATTGGTTGGAGCATCCGCGTCTGGAACAAACCATCACCCTCCGTAGCAATGTTCACCAGAACCATAGCAGAAGGAAAAGGGCATGTGTGTTTATTTTCCAGGTCCGTAAGTCCCGCACCCACCACAGCAGGCTTCCTCGGCCCGAAGGGGCGGAAAATTTTTTCGGCCCCCACCTTATAAATAGGTATGGGGATTTTTTTTTTTTTTTTTTTCGCCCCCCCCCCCATGTAATATGTACTTTAAATAAAATGTTAAGAGGCCCCCCTCTTGAGTGACTTATTTTACCTAGAGCCCCCCCGCCTCTCCTTGCTTTGATTTTACCTTTTATTGCCGCCCCCTCTGGTTTTTCCAACCCCAACCCCCCCCCCCCCCCCCTTTCCTGGTAATTATTGCAACATTCCCTTAATACTTTGAGAAAACATGAAAACTGCCGTTTGATATACTAACCCTTAGTCATCAATGGCTACCTCATGAAATTAATTAAGGCATGGGCCTTCCCATTTTTGCACTAAAATAAGTTTTAGGGGTTGGTCTATCTTCTGAGGCTTTAGCCCTAATGAACCTAAAACTGTGGCAGATCATTATAAAATAAGTTTGTTGGAAATACTTAGTCATATTTTCATATGGATGACGTATGCCAAATGAAAAGTCACGTGACCTGTTTCCTTTACTGCCACAGATAATTCGAAAACTTCTTTGAACAAAAATGTGCAACAGATTTAATACCAAACGTCCATTTAATTTTACTGCTACCAGGGATAAATCAAAATGGTAAATAAAAAAGAATCTGTGCTTGGCCTTTGTTAAATTTTTCATACAATTTTGAAAATAAACGGCGAATTTTTATACTAGTGCCCAGTCCCCCTATAGAAAGTAATTTCTTATTATCATAACTTTTATTTCAAATTATCTTTAAAAATGTCCAAGCACATAAATTATGTATCTAATAGTCTTAACATCCATAAGCTTAGCAGCAGCCTCCAGAAAATAATTCTCAAGTGTTGCCGTTTTGCTTTAAAATAAATTTGAGGCCAAAAATAACCCTGGACAGGTTCACGTGACAATATGATGTGGAGCCCTGCTAACAACATTTATGGTGTTCCATAACTTATTGGCTTGTTTTTAATGATGTCCCAAGGTTATATCGTGTTATACAAAATGCTGGTAAAATGTTAGACCACCCCCTCAATTTTTTAACGAAACAGATTTTAGGCCCTATGCTTAAATTTACCTGAGGCCGCTACATTTTTTTGTTTTGCTGGGTTAAAGTTAAAAAGTTCAAATTAAAGTTAAATCACATCAAAGGACACGAAAAGAGATATTGTCTTGAAAATTTTGAGCTTTTTTTAGTTCAACTAACGGGTCCAAAAAGTTTGGGGGGGGGGGGTTGCAAAATGAGCTAAAATGGAAATGGGCTATAACTTCGCCTCAAATAAGAATAGGTCTATTTTAAACTACACTATAATCAATTATTCATTTTGACATGATCTGCTCTTGTTATTTCAGATCATTCTTTAGTTATAGCCTCCCTCCTGGGTCTCCGGTGTCCTGGGGCAAGAAAGGGGCAGAAAGAGCGGGCACTGGGGGCCGAGGCACCGTTTGTGTCCTCCGTGCCAGTTCGTCTCACTCGGGTGACATTTTGGCAACCCCCATGGAAAGTGAGGCTAGTTTATGAATAAAGGTGTATATAAAACGGTGTTTTTTTACTTGGTAATAGGAAGTATACTTATATCCTTTTGTCTTTTGGTGTTTTAAAATTGTAACGTTTTTTTCTTGGAGTTAGTTTCCCTGAGTATCGTCAGGCCGTGCCTGACGAAATATTGGAAAATATATTCCATTTATCCACAACCGTACAGTCAAGCCGTGTTTTGTTTTGTTGTTATTTTCATTCTTTAAATTTGCTGATTAGATTCACACCAGGATCCGGTAGCCTTTGTATTGTCCCGTTAGTGCCCTTTCAGATTTTTACAAAGTTTTGGTCACGTATATAAACTGGGCTAGGGAGACCAAAAAAGTGTGACCGAGTTTTAGGCCGATTTGAGTCCGAATTGAATCCGATTATGATATCTGAATGCTCTCCTGACTGGTTAAAACTCACGCAAAACAGAGAACTAAAGTTCATTTTTGGCGCCGGGCCTCGCCATTTTACAAAATAAACCCGCTCCTAACCCCCCCCCCACGCCCCCCTCACCCCCCCCAGAAAAAAAAAACATAAAACAAAAAACAAAAACAAAAACAAATAATAATGAATAACGACACCAAAACAAGAAAACCAGGAGAGTTTCTTGGCAAAAACTTTCCTGATAGATTGACTATGAGACCGGGGCACACTTGGTCGCAAACCGGGGTTCAGTTAGCGTGTACATGGTCACATTCTAGTCCAAAGTATGTCGAGAATCCTTCTGGTTCAGCACCAAGGAATCTCGGGACTCTGGCGGGGACAGAAATAACGAATTTTTTGATTGGGACTGTTGAAACGAATGAACAGTCAAAAGACAATAGGAAAAGAGTAAGTACTCTGGGGCGCAAGCTCACGAAAATCGAGATCACCAGCCAGAGTTCGTGATTTCTTGGTGCTGACCAAAAGGATACGCGGGACTCTGGGGACGAGGGAATGGTCATGTCAATATACCGCCTACTCCGTACACTCCCCTCGCCCGAAGGGATCATATTATGCACAACCCGTGACCGCGTTTGCACAACAAATCCAAGCTGAAGTGCCAAAACACATGATCAGCCCGGCAAGTTTCGAAGCCATGATCACATCGTCTTAGATTTCCCATTCTGCCCATTCTATTTTCCCCTGACAGAAGGACAATATACGAATAGGTACACTATCATTTATGTTTTTGAGGCCCTCTATAATTCTCCTTTGGGATCCAAATCATGAATTGGGTTTATAGAATGGAATTGCACAAAAGAACACAATGTTTTTCAAGGGCTGGTCCGGATGTACAAGCTCCAGCTCACAATTTTTATAAAGCTTATCGAATCAGGTAAAAATAGGATTACTTTATGAGAGCTCTGTGAGTCCCCTGTACGTTATTAGTTCTCTAGGACATTTTGCAGTCAAAACTCCCTATGGTTTTTCACACACAGTAAGCTTATAAAAAATACAAACAAAAAAATATTGGGTCGTGAAAATTTCATTATCGTTTCTCAGTGACCGGGTTGAGCGTTTGAAGTACGAGTGCCTTTTTGGTATTTCTAAGTCATCTAATGTTGTATTCCAAGTTGTTAAGTGTTCTCCTGTTGATATTCTCATTTAAAATTCAGGAAGCAGCGATACGTTTTTACGTTGTTCAAAAAGCGAAAGTTTATAATATATTGTAGTAGCAGGTTCTTCTAATCTTTGTTGTGCCAGTCACGCAGTCTAATTTATTGTTCGTGGACGGAAGGCGGAGGAGGCTCATAAATTACGTTTTAATAAAAAAAAAAAAAAAAAGGCATTTATAATGCATGGGTATAATAGAACAGACGCTGCCATGGTGAGATACTTTGATCTTAAGATTACTTAAGAGTTAACTAAGGATTTACAATAGCGACTTGAACATTTTGTAAGCTGTATCAGCTGATAAGGAGAGGGCTTATTAACAGTGGAACAGCTGGTGTGCAATAGGAAATGGAACAGATCCTAGGGCTGAGAATCTTTATAATATTTATCATTCGACGCAATATGGATAGGTACGTGAAGTTTCATGCGATCAATTGGTTTTGTAAGTGGAAATAAAAATCATTTTTGGTCTGGGATGGCGGTTAGCAAAATATAATGGCTCGGGGGGGATGGTGCAGCGGAGCACCACCTCCTTCCTCAGCAATTATTTAATGTGACTGCAACAAGCTATAAATGCCTTTTTATTAAATATATATTTTTTTGTGTAGGCTGCGAATAACGCGAGCCCGGCTTTCGTCGTGTGCCGGCTGTATTCGCAGGCTTAATTTTTGTGGGTCTGCAACAGACCAGTTTTGGTACTAAGAAACAGTGTCTTTTGTGGGAATCTGATGTCAAATTAAAAAAAATAAAATACAACAAAAAATTCAGTTCTCCTTAACTGTCTGTTACTCTCATTCCCAGACCCGCACTCAGGCTATGGGAGATCTGTTATGAGAATAACTGTCTGTAAGACTGAGGCAAGTCCGTGGGAAATAGTATCATGTAATTATGTTTAGCGACTATCAGAATATTCAAGAAATACTAATCATGATTTTTCAGAATTATTTCAATTGAAGATTTCAAGATTGCCCAATATATTCACTGTATTCCATACCATGTTGGGACCCTTATAAAATTAACTGCTTCTGAATGTTTCTAATAAAGGAATTGCAATAATTCATCACTATGCCAGCGGGAAGAGCTCAAGGGTTGTCATTGCGACAGTTAGTGACAGTGTAACCAGTGCTGTTCCTGTACGCATTTGGATTGTTTCATGAATGTTCCAGTAGCCCAGCAGTTTGTGTACTCTAGACTGAGTGAGGCTAAAGGATTTCCATACCACTTCCAGCAAAGAACGGGCTGCGAAGGAAAGGAGTTTAAATGATTCAATTGAAAAAGCCTTGAGAAGGAGGTATTTATAAGTATTTTTGTCAGATTTTTATGTGGTTGAAGCAGAAGTTTAAGCTAAGTTAAACGCGAGACAATTAGTGTTCCAGCGGTACCCCCCACCGCATGACCGCAGGGAATTGCTGGGTGGCCTGGGGTTTTTTTGCAGGGCCCTTATTGTCTTACAGCTTCGTCCTTTGGGATTTCAAGCCATTTTGTGCGTGTTCGCTACTTTTTCGTTGGTTGCACTCACACTATTTTGCTCCCGGCCCATGATTCCCTCCCTCTAGGCAAGTATAGGGTATTGTATTTAGTCTTTCCATTGAATTTCAGTTGTGACGGTGGATTAGGTTCTCGGGTATCTCTCTATCAGTAAGATAAAGGTTTTGAGTGGAGCGGCGCTGCAGAGGGAGTTTCACAGGGGGGGGGGGAG
>MU825906.1:13101-110601 GCA_029204205.1 Desmophyllum pertusum
TGGGTTCAGGTAAACGACCGGCATCAGTCGTGTGTGCGATTGTCTGCATTAGTGAAGAGAACATCCCTGAGGTTTCCTGTCTCGACGAATATTATTAGACTATTATGACCACAAAGAGAACTGAGGAAAGGAAAAATCCTGCGTTAGTCACGGCCTCCTCTCGGGAGGACAAAGATAAGATTGTATAAAAAGTTGTCCTTTTCGAGACCATGATACGCCATGTGCCATGTTGTTGAAGGGGATGGTACTAGTGGATGGTTTACGTCAGTCCTAGCGGGAGACTCTGGGCGGGGGAACTCTATTATCTGTGTGCACCGCTCAGACCGTGGTGGTAGGTAACGTGTTGTTTTAGTGCGCCGTCGCCGTGGAAATGGTGTGGATGGATGGGTGGAACGGTTGGTTGATGGGTGAGGGGTGGGGGTCTGAGGTGGAGGCTTGGTGGGAGCCGGTCCCACGATAGGCTCTGGCCGCGTGTGAATGTGAATGTGAATGAATGTGCGTGAATGATGTGTTGAACCCACGTGAAATAAATCGTCGTTGTCGGAACCGAACAGTCGGCTGCTGGAAACTGGCTGTACTTGAGGGAATTGACCAGTTTCAGGTTTACAGGTGTGATCTATGGAGTACGTGATGTTGTGTGGTGGAATAGTGTACGCAGTTCAGTCCCATCTGTGACCTGTTTGTTGTTTATCCCCATGCTTGATATTCAGAACAGAGAAACGGAAAAGGGAAAAAAACGGTTCGGAAAGTTCCGGAGACCCCGGGAAAGATATCCAAAAAAGCTCGTTTTTTTTGTGGGGGTTGTTGGGCTTCAATTCCAATTAGTGGACCAAAACCAAGGGGGGGTTTTTAGTTCCTTCCATTTTTTTCCGAATAATTATTAATACTCTCAAAAGGCCGGTACGGATATGATGGATAAAACTTTTTCCCTAAGGCGGTGTGGTTTTGCCGACTGATTCATCACGGTAACTTTTATATGGGAGTAGTTATTTTAAGTAAGCTACCCGGGGATAGAGAGAGAGTACCCCGGGGATAGATTTATATTCGGGGGGGATATTGAAGTACCCCCGGGGGGATTGGGATAGATTTTCCTATGGTTGGACACTCCAATTCTTGGTTTTCACGTGACGTCATCAAATTCTAAAATTCAAAACCGCGAGGCCTACAGAATTTTTACCTTCATTCAAGGAAAAGATTACCTAAATATATATCTTTTCACAATTTCTTAGCTCGATCTCATGCTTCCTTTTGAAAATATAACGGTTAAATTTCCGAGTTTTCATCGTACGTTACATCAGCAGGACGGCCGTGACAGAGCTGTTCCGTATCTAAAACATGACTTTTCGGGTAATTTTTCGAGCATTCTAAACAATTTATGTTAAGGAGAAATATTTATCTAAATATTCGAAAGTTCACAAGAGAAAGCAAACCTCCTTTCTGGCAAAAGTGCGTTTCCAACATGGCGTTTCCATACTGAGCTCTATCGAGTACGGAATACAGCACAGACCTGAGACTTGGACTGATTCCTTATAATAATAATTATAATTTAATAATAATTTATATAGCGCTATTTCTAAAGTTCCACAGCGCTTAACAATATGTATAAGTTAAAATTAAATTAGATGAACAGATAAATGGAACTAATTAATTACATAATAAAAAGCTAAAGTTGATTAAAGTGAATAAGCAAGTTTGAATAAAAATGTTTTGAGATTCATTTTAAAGGAGCTTAACGTGTAAAGGAAGTGAATTCCAGAGCCTGGGTCTCTGGGTCTTAGGCGCTGAGATTGAAAAAGCACGGCTACCGTAGGTTTTAAGATTATTAATTCATTATCTATGACATGTCAATAACCTTGACTTCATTCAATTGAACGGTTTCGATTTTTTTTTATTAATGGCGTCGTGACTGTGAAAACCGAGAATATTTTACCATCGCGCGCCACCAAAGTCGGCAGTTTTCCATCGACTTTGCGTGACATCTGTAATATTGATCTCTCATAAGAAAGTTGCTAATTTTATAGCATATTATTTCGCTACACGTTTTTGGCGGACTGAGAGGCAGAGAAGCCAATTTGATTTTGAAAATGGCAACTTGTTTTAAATACGTAAAAGACCCCGATCTACAAACTATAGTGGAAGATCATCGTAGCAATCCGGTTAGATGGTAAGTACCAGATAGTTAGCCTGCGTCGCAGACGGACTTGACCGCCGGTAATGTCCGTCTGCGAATTAGTGCACAAATCCTTGTTCTAAGACCCCCAACGACGTAAACGAAATACCGGAAAAGCCTTTCGAAATCCCCTTTATTCTGATTGGCTATGGTAAAAAGGTGACAGGCCTGTTCGAAGTTCGTGACATTTGCCGTTCTCTATTGAATTCGGTCTTCTGACCTACTTTGCCCTTTCAAGAGTGTTTCTAACGGGCAAGATATGTTGTATTATGAGGAGGATTTGAAGTAGAATAGCTATAGAGTCATCGACTGTGTTCACTCTAGCAAATTTTAAGAGGTCACATTTGGTCTCCTGTCGGGCAAACAGATATTTACAAACGCGTTAGTTTAGACAACAAACACTCGGCAAACCGAACAAGGTAGTTTTCCCATTTAAAACCTGCTGAATAGTTTCTGGGTCTTCCAAGTCCGTGATAGCATGCAATCGCCAGTATACCCATATTGTTGAAATTATATAAACTTGGTCCTCCATTCAGCGATCGTAAAGGTGAAATCACAACAATAACACTCGATCATATATCAGCGACTGCGGAACAATCGGGAGACACTTGAAGATCAACGACTTTCCAAAACCTGTGGATAAATTGATAAACACGTTTTCCCCTGGAAGAAAGATTTGATCGCTTCTCGTTGTTCTGGGGGTAGCTCCGTTAATTCAAACTGAGCTTTCTCTAACCGCTTCGAAAGCTGCATTATATCTTCAGTGATTTTTTTAATACTGTACTATTTTTAGGCTCGCTTTCCGCTAGCTTCCGGTCCTAGCTCACGTGAAATTCCCTTAGCCAATCACAACCAAATCATAGCTAATTGAAACAATATATAATTAGCTTTATGTAAAGGCCAATCACAGACAAGTACTCAGATCCTGGTACGTCGTTGGGGGTCTAGAACAAGGATTTGTGCACTAATTCGCAGACGGACATTACCGGAGGTCAAGTCCGTCTGCGACGCAGGCTACAGCTAGTTTGACGTTGGAATTTTAACATTTCAGGCACCTGCTAAATTAACTTGAAGCTACTTGTCTTGACTTGACCAAAAAGTCCGTTGCAAGCGAGCAGGATATTCTACCAGTGACTTTTAATAAGTGCTTAATATGTACTTCTATCTTTATACTCAGAATAATGTATTTTATTACTGTGAAGTTTGTCGGCTGAAATCGATTACATGTAGTCGCGTGCGAAATTTAATTTGAACTGGTAATCGACAAAGAAGGGAATCAGGCATATATTTAGCACTGTCAACCGTTAGATTGATAAAAATCCAAGGTAAAGGGCACTTAATAGGATAAATACATGAGGTATTCGGAATATTTAAGGTACTTGTGGACTGCTAAAATACCATTCTTATTCGATTATTTGCGTTTGGGCACCATCCATCCTAGCCGTGACCTTTGTACTTTTGTTGTAAACATTGTTGTACATAAGCTCTAAAAAACGTTCGCTCGCGTCCAACACAGGACGATACCCGCAGGTTTAACTTTAGAATCTGTGAGAATAAGGTTACATCTTTGCTTTAAAGGGCATTTTAGCCCTAGTTTAGGTGCCACTTTTGAGATTTCGACTCTTGCTTTTAGTTAAATTTCGGTTCCTTTTGACCAGCGACTCGGTAGGGTGTCTTTGATTTTGCCTGGTTTATCTAATTTTTATCCAATCGTTACGAAATTGTGTTGCAAAACACGTCAAATGTACCTACATACTGTGGTATGGTTGATATTTAACTATACTTACCTGTGTTGAAGCAGCGCGGCTCAGAAAAAACGCAAATTTCGACTTCTGGAGTGGCCTAAAATCCCACCTCGGACGGCCGAAGACATTTCGGCGTGTAGCGAAAAATAAAAGCAAGAAATTTAACAAAATACCCCGGTTTTAACATTTTACCTACCAAGTCCTTTTCGTCCACAAAATATAAGGGCTAACTTTTTTCCGACCCGAAGTTGACCGGACCGCTCTTAGCGGGACTGCCTCTTAAGCAACGTCTAATGACTGCAGTAAAAGGCCAAGGAAGTGAAACTTTTGTGTTATGCCTGCCACGCAGGCTACTTTTGTGTGAGCACAGTGAGCAGAGAACGTTAGGTCTACAAGGGTCAAACACCGGAAGAAAGACAGTTGTCAAAGTGTCATGACAAATGAAAATATACAGTGCACAGATAAGCGAGGTTAACTTTGTATGAGAGCGAAAAATTGTCCGTTGTCCGTATTAGCGGGCTAGTGTAAGATAAAATATATGAGCTTTTCTACTAACTATGGTCGGGACAAACAAAACTGTCCGTGAAAGCGGGTATCCGTATTAAGCGGGTGTGCGAAAGGGGAGGGGATTGCGTGTACTAACTTTCGAGTGCCTCCCGAGTTTGTAGGGGGGGTCCCGCCGGGACAATGAGCTTCATGTAGCCAAATATTAGGTAATACCCCCCCTCCTAAAGGAGTGAATTTAGTTATGTTCAACGTCCGGTGAAGGCTAGCTAGGCGCGAAGGGCCGGAAAATTTTTTCGGTCCCCACCTTATAAATAGGTATGGATTCGCCAATGTAATATGTACTTGAAATAAAATGTTAAGCCCCCCCCCCTCTCTTGAGTGACTTATTTTACCTAGAGCCCCCCCTCTCCTTGCTTTGATTTTACTTTATGCCCCCCCCCCCCTCTGGTTTTCCAACCCCCCCCCCCCCCTCCTGGTAATTATTGCACAGTCCCTAAATATATATATTTTCACAATTTCTTAGCTCGATCTCATGCTTCCTTTTGAAAATAGAACGGTTTAAATTTCCGAGTTCATCGTACGTGACATCAGCAGAACGGCCGTGACAGAGCTGTTCCGTATCTAAAACATGACTCTTCGGGTGATTTTCAGCATTCTAAACAATTTAAGTTTAAGAATAAATATTTATCTAATATTCGAAAGTTCACAAGAGAAAACAAACCTCCTTTCTGGCAAAAGTGAACTCCAGATGTTTTTTCCTATTTCCGGCGCCCATGTTGGAGCCCCTCAGACGGACTCCAACTGGGTACCCTCCAACTGGCGTTTACTGAGCTCTATAGGTCCTATAAATTTGTGTGGAACATTTTGACAAATAACTCGAGTACGGAATACCGCACAAACCTGAGACTTGGACTGATTCCTTATTTATTCATTATCTATGACATCCACACATTTGAGACACATGCTGAGCCCTTTTGCAGTTCATTATTGGGGTACCCAGTCTTCTCTCATTTTGATAGAGCCTGGGGATTAAAATTTCGGATGAGGGTTTTAGGTCGAATTTATCGTTAACGTTAAATTCAGCTGATAGAATCTCAAGATCTGGTCCAAAATTAAATGTGTCACCCAGCAAATCTACAAATGGCGCACCTTCGATGTTATCTTCGTTGATTCAGGCTTCATTTCCAGACTACACCAGTTAGCGAATTAGAGCTTTTAATTCACTTTATTTTCAGGCGTCGGTCCACGGACGCACCTGTCGCACCCCTCGCCCTACGGGCCTGATTATTTTAGTGGGGTTAGCCAAAGCAAGGGATGTTGCCTGTAACAAAGAAAAAATTACAAAACCAACAAAGTTGCTGCACTACTCAACGGCGACAACTCGGAGAACGAAGTCGTGACCAATATTATCAATTGAGAGGTCTTGGTCTCTCTGCAAATACTGATTTAAAAAGAATAAAAGTTGTGGAAATAAACTAAATATAAAATGTAACGTAATAAATAAATCTAGTCATGCACGTGGCAAACATGTAGCGGGTTTGCGTGACGAATTCAAATTCAAAGTTTGCGCTTGTTTCACGGTAATTGTTCATGCATTATTACATTTACACTGATGTATCTAAAACTATTATAGCAACAACCTGTAGTTTGTTTATAATTCACGGAAATCAAACAATAATGTCGTCACTTTCTATTCACATCTTATATTTTTTCGCGTGACAACTTGTTATGTAAATAAACAGCCAGGAAATACTTGCATTTAAAAGACTAAAGACTGGTAACCAAGTACCCAGGTGTTCCCCTCCCGCTTACTCGATTTGGCACGAAATGACTTCCTGAGATAGGAAGGGCCGGCACACAAACCCGCTCCCAGGTGAACGTACGTACCCCTCTCCAGAGAGAGAAAGAGAATGTCTAGGAACAGTCCTGCTAGGAACTAGGCTGAAGGAATTACCAGGTTTAAGAGGCTGTCTCTGTTACCAGTCGATTTTCTTCGAAATTTGGATTTTCTCATATGCTGGGATTTTGAAGCCTTTACCAAAGTAATCACTAAAATGAGTTTTATTTGATCAAAAATTCTAACTGGAGTTATTTATGATCGATCAAAGTTTGGGCCGGTTGGCACTTATTTCGGGGCCCCCGGAACTGCAAAAATGACGCATATTGCCGTCGCCACAAAAATAAATATTCGTCCTAAAGATCAAATTCTTTTTTAATCTATAGACATATCATAGAATTTTTTTCAGACTGTTGCAATTATAATTCAATTGTGTTACTTCGGCGGTAAAAATTAGATTTTCTACCACACCTAAAACGAGTTTGAACGAAACACGAAAATAGCTCAACTTTGAGGGCAAATTTTAAAATGCATCTTATGTTTTAGTATCGACTTGTTAATATTATTCACGGCATTTCCGAGAATCCACCTTACTGATTGAAATCGCGAGAGTCCCTAACCCGTTTACTCGGCTCATGGGCTCAATGTATGCGCATTCTCTGAGTAAAAAATGCAGTAGCCATGAGCACGCGTCGCGGGCCTATTTTTTAATACGAGCAATTTGAAAAGGTATTTGTTTAGCCCATTAGCCGCACGCCGTAATAGAAACAAATGTCAGCGTGCAATTTTTGACTGATTACAGATAATAAGATAAGATAAGATCCAGGACGTTTCTGTTTTGATTATTCAGAGATTCCTCATTATTTCTTCGTTTCAAATTGCAACGAAAATTACAATCTAGTGACGTGCACAGAATTGATTTTCATACCAATGGACGTCTGTACAGACTATTTGTGTGGTCCCTTGAATAATTAGACGTTTAGTGAGCCGTCGAAGTCGAATATTCTCTTCTTTGGCGCGTATTACCGACTTTTTGTCAGTAACGTCAAGTTGTAAATACTACAGCGAGGGCTTTCCAACTCATTGGCGGGGGTGAAAGGGCACCAAAAACAAGAACATTCGCCTTCCGGTTGCCGTCCGTGGCTCAAAAACGTCTGTGCATAAGCTCTCTATTGTCGCAAGCGACGACAGCTACGAGTCGTATATCTAGTGATATTGATATCAACGAAAACTCGCCTTTTAGAGATTCCTCCTTTTAAAGATTCCGCCTTTTAGAGATTCCTCCTTTTAGAGATTCCGCCTTTTAGAGATTCCCTATTTTAGAGATTCCGCCTTTTAGAGATTCCGCCTTTTAGAGATTCCTCCTTTTAGAGATTCCGCCTTTTAGAGATTCCGCCTTTTAGAGATTCTGCCTTTTAGAGATTCCTCCTTTTAGAGATTCCGCCTTTTAGAGATTCCCTATTTTAGAGATTCCGCCTTTTAGAGATTCCGCCTTTTAGAGATTCCGCCCTTTAGAGATTCCCTATTTTAGAGATTCCGCCTTTTAGAGATTCCTCTTTTTAGAGATTCCGCCTTTTAGAGATTCCCTATTTTAGACATTCCGCCTTTTAGAGGATTCCCCATTCCCGTTCCCCATTCCCCCATTCCTGTTCCCCCATTCCCCGTTCCTTGTTTTAGACATAGCCATTTTACAGCGCTGGAGTCAGCGACTCGCAAAATATAAGCTTGGTTTATTAAACTCGAATTAAGCCCAGGGTGTCTTAATATTTTTTATTTCCTCTTTGTGGAAATGTTCAGATGTCAGTGTAAACTCAGACCTCGAAAACTCAGACCTCAGACCCCCGAAAAACTCAGACCCCGGGTGTATCGAAAACTCAGACCCTCGAAAAAACTCAGACCCCCGGGTGTATCGAAAACTCAGACCTCCGAAAAACTCAGACCCCCGGGTGTATCGAAAACTCAGACCCTCGAAAATTAACTAATTATGACAAATTAATTATGACAGGTCTACTGGACGTGCTTATACTTAGCGATAATCAGATATTTCTATCGATTCGGGAAAGCTTATTGTATGTATTGCGTGACCGTCGGTGCCCTGTGGCTTTCTTTCTTCTTTATGCTATACGGGGGGGGGGGGGGGGGGGAGGACTCCCCAAAAATCTGGAGGGGTGGCGGGGGGGGGGGGTTGTGCGGCACGTTTCTTGAAACCCATACCCTATTTCAGATTAAAATATGTGATTTTCCCTACCTATTTCAGACCTGACCCTTAAAATTTCCGGGAAAATATCCCCCTTTTAAAGCAAAAATGGCAAAAATCTATACCCTATTTCAGACCAGTAGGCAAAACACCATATTGAAGACCAAAATGGTCAAAATCTATACCCGTTTTCAGGCCAAAACGGCTGAAAATCAAACCCTTTGGCCCGGCACATATCATGCATAGCATGTTGATGTGGGATGGTCGCAAGCGGCCGAGAACGTCTGAAGGAATTTCAATGAAGGATATATATATGAATGGAAATAAGGAAAGCGCGATTTAATGCAACTTCGCTTGACACAGTAGTACTTTGTAGTGTGCTGTGTTGAGGGGAGCTTGCGCCTTGGGTCACTAGGACAAGGGTACATCAATTTTTCCTGATGAGACAAAATCATGTCGAAAGGAACGATTTGTCGCCTCCGCGGGAATTCCACTCTGCAACGCCTGCAATCTTTTGCGTTTGGTTGGTCGTCCAGGAAACCAACTACTAAAGGTAGGTTGTTGTGGTGTATCTCCGTGAATGGATGTTTCTGGACAGCAATACTTCGGCTTGGCCTCCATGCATTTTTATGGGCTCCACCTTTTTACCTTGTGCGTCTTTAGCTGGCTCAACAAGACCACTTTTGGATGGAAGCGAGCACCGTGGTGACTTGGCAATATAGTCCAAGTGTTCTTTTAAAATTCCCTCAATTTCAGAAACACACAGACTGTGTTTGCAAATGCTGTTATACCTGTAACAGGGACAAGTACAACTGGAGTGATCCCGATAAACGATGCACTCGTACATTCCTTTCTTGCATGTCTTGGCAACAACGAGATATTTCTTCCGCTTCTCAGCTCCAACTACGATGGTGCTACATTTGGTCAGTGTTTCATTTCGCAACCGGGGAGACTAATCTCTCAACGATTTTGGCGATTTTTTTCGGGGGTCTGAGTTTTCGATACACCCGGGGGTCTGAGTTTTTCGGAGGTCGGAGTTTTCGATACACCCGGGGGTCTGAGTTTTTCGAGGGTCTGAGTTTTCGATACACCCGGGGGTCTGAGTTTTTCGGGGGTCTGAGGTCTGAGTTTTCGAGGTCTGAGTTTTCGAGACACCCGTAATTTATATAATAATGACGCTTCGACATTGACCTTTCGAGACCTTGCCCATTCTCGTTCCCAGATCCTCCGTTTCTTTTGGTCACGTGGTTGGCGAACCGAAGGCTCTGGTGGCAGCGGTTACCGGATGTCCGTAAATTCCGGACATCCGGTAGCGCATGGGTAGTAGTTACTGACACATCTGCTCATGCTCAAATACCATTCTCGTCCCCAGAGCTACGCGGTTTTTTTTTAAATGTTAAAGAAACGGAGGATCTGGGAACGAGAATGGTTGCAGGTGGTGTGCGCACTACGATCGCTACGCATTGTGGATGTAAAATTTTCAAGATGGCGGCGAAGCTTGAGAAATTTAGTAAGTTTTGTGCTTCGTTTATCGATAGAAACATTTCTTTTCTGAAATCGTTTTCTACAGTTACAAGAAGTAATACTTAGTTAGATCGTATTTATGTCAACAAAATAAGCAATATGTGTTATTTCAAGCCAAAACGTGAAGCACGAAAATTCATCCCGAAGACGCATGTAATTTGAATCCGTTTTGTTATGAGCTATAATTTCTATTATGTTGCCCATTGACCGTAAAAAAACGGTTTAAAGTGTTTCTTCAAAGCTTTTATAAGCCAAGGTATAATCGCTCCCCATCGCGCCCCACGTTTTCCGTATTTAAACCGACATGTTTTGGTAGTAAATATGGCTTCGAAGACGTGACACGTACCAGAAGTGTCACCCTTGCGATCACAAAATAGGGGCGAATGGTTTTCTCCAACAATACTAAGGCCACCAGCTCTGCTTAAAATGCTTTATATTGGTACATAGCGGTGAATATTCTGATGTAGATCTATATAATAATTATTCTCAAGCTTTGTAAATTTCAAAATATTTCCTTATTTGTAATTCAAAGGACTATACTGGCTAGTTATCTCATGTAATTATGGACAATGTTTCATTCAGGGTTCCTGATGAGCATGTGAGATGTAGGAGATTTAACATAACATTCAAGATGCCACAAAAATATATATGAATATATAAAAATTATATTGAAAAGGAAAACAAGAGGTGTTTCCCAAAAGAAATAAAATAAAATAATGTATTGGCTTTGTGTGAAATTGTTGATTTCATGAAGTTGTTTGAATTTAGTCAAATAAGAAAGATTTAAAACCAGCCACTCTGGGGGAAATGATTTTCAGGAAAGTTAATTTGAGAGGAGTTTCATGTAGAACATGAATTTCCAGATCATCTGCTTAGCTGACTGAACCCGATTCTTTTTTCTTTTTTATATATAAATTATAGATTTTTAGTGAAAATTACAGTCTGCATGCTCAAGACTAGTGTTTATTATTTCCAATGTACATGTTTGACCATTGAATACACATCAAAAACAAAATATACCGGTTTAGACTTTGTAAAAGGTGACTGGGTGAGTTAAAATTATAGAGCTGACTGCTAAACAGGACCTTGAAAACCCCGACTGTTTAATATGATGAGATTACTGTCCCCGGGTTCACCCTAAAGCCCGGGCCTACCTGGTTCACACTTGTGTGATAAGGACGATAAGCATAAGCATAAGAAAACTTGAGAATGAACCGGTGTGAGATAAGCACAAGCATTTGGCTGTTGACGTGATTCCCATCATGCAATGTTCATCAGAATTTCTAAAGCACTGCGCTTGTGTATGTCGTCTTGTGCTAAAAGCAAGTGTAAACATCCTTGTGGTTATGCTTGTGCTTATCTCACAAGTGTGAACCAGGCTTTTATATATAAGTTCTTAAAATCCCTTAGTTCTTCATGGCATGACACCATGGGAGACTTAATATAATTATTTTTCTGATCTCATCTCATTACACCTGCTAATGCAGCTCTGAAGCTGAACGGTTCAGAAGTATGCTATATACTGTTATATAATTTTAATAAGCAATTATGTGCTTATTTATGTGTGATGCTGTTTTAAAAATGGCAATGATGTGTTTACATAGCCTGATGCAATCATGAAATAACTAACAGAAACTATGAAATTCTCCCAAACTCCCTCTGGTGACTCCATCAGGCTTTGTAAACACAAATGCCATTTTCTGTTTCATACCTTTTATTACCTATAAAACTGCTATATTACTGATGTATGGATCACACACAAGCATACAAAAGTTGCAGTATTTCTTTTATTTGATTTATCACTTCCTATATTGTAAGGCAACAGGTCCAAATATTACTGAGGAGTTAGAGGGAAGACCAGGGGTAGTGGTGCTTAATTTATAAAAAAATGTGTAGGACCAAAACCCTCAAAACAACAATAACAGCCCAGCAACAGCAAGCCCAAACAAAGCATCCACTGTATTGTTATTTGGTTCAGTGTGAATAAACATAAAACATTGAAATGCATCAGTACAATATTCATCCAATCATGCAGACCATGCAGCTCATACAACAGAAGATCAGCTATTGAATTTACCTCTTTTTGACGAAATGTTTCGATGCAAGCAAGAAACGATCAAATTGTTTCAGGAGCCCAGAAATCAAAATTACCGAACTGGCCGTCTTACCTTCAGTTCGCTCGTGCTCGTGATGGGGCCACTGACTTCAGTGAACCGGAATCAAGTGAAGACTGAATCATCGAACAAAGCGATGGTTTATTGCCCGACAGGCCGATGGAAGCTCATCCATTGCTCAGAGGCAAGCAGTCGGGAATCACGAACAAAAGGTATTTATCAAGAGGAGGAGACTGATTTTCCCAGAGAACTCGATGCAGTTTGTTCTTCAAAATTCTTCGAAAGAAAATAGAGTAAAATCGCTGATTTTCACGGCGTATTTAACGATTTTAGTCGATTTTAGTCGCTTCCCACAAGATGCACACTCCACGAAGTCTTGGCACAAATGATCAGATTTTGGATATCGTCCATGATGCATAGCGATCGTAGTGCGCACACCACCTGATCCGGTTGTCAGCGTTACCAGAGCCTACGTTTCGCCAACCACGTGACCAAAAGAAACGGAGGATCTGGGAACGAGAATGCTTGAGTTCTCGTGATCGAATCCTTGACCACTGGATAAGGGTAACGAGTACTCTTGGCTTCCTCTGGTTGATGCTTCGACTAGCTGCTGCGACTGGTTCTCTTCTCCATAACGCCGTCGACTGGTAGGTTAGCTGCTGGTAGGAATCGGCTCATCCGTTAGCTGCTGGTAGGAATCGGCTCATCCGTTAGCTGCTGGTAGGAATCGGCTCATCCATAGATTATAAATGGAACGACCAAATTTTGGTGAGTACAATAGCTGAAATTTCTCATGCATTCAAAAGACTTATTACGCATATATCCATATTTTCCCCCGGACACATTAAGATTTTTAAATGCTACAAACACATCTTGTACGTGGTTCAATCGAACGCATGACGTGTACGAAGGGATTATTGTAGATCGAAACATGCATATTCAGTTCATCTGAAGGAAACATTAACTATATTTATCAGATACATGTATAATCCAAGTCTAATTTAATTTTGTTTTGATATTCCATGATCTGACAAACTAGTTTTGTATGTCTAGCCTGAGATCAGGCTCCGAGAGAAATCAGCGCGGAATGTGGTGGGAACGAAGGCGACGGACCCTATCCGCCATTCAGTATGTCAACAAGTCTCCTGGAGTGTTTGGCGTGCTTCCTAAATGAAGACGGCATCATCCACGACATTTTATACCGTAATGGGACATTCCATTTTTTATCTGCACCCCCCACCCTATAGAAGGCAGTTGCTCGAACCGGGCCTGTCGGAATATTTTTTCAAAGAAGCCGACACAATTTTGGACCCCTCGGATGCATTTTTCAAAGATACTGACTATGAATCAAAGGCTCTCATGAGCCAGCTCAGCAATGTAATTGGAAACTATTAACAAACTTAAGGTCAACACAATAAGCTACAATAACAGGCAAAAAGGCTTTGCAGCCAAAATATTGATTCAAATAAACACTTCATTTGTTTTCGGTTCAAAGCTATCGATCGATCGATCGAATTGTATACGAAATTACAAAAGTTTAAATTAAAAAGTTAAATATTATTTTTATTGGAATCAAATGATCAGTTGAACAATAATTTTTGTTATAAAGCAAATAACACATAGACATAACAATTACCGACCGTCCTGTGGTGTCAGTTTTCCTTTCCTAGATCCTAAGTCTTGAAATCCATTTGAAGTGAAGGGCTCCAAACGCCAGAGTTCAGTTGAACGCTGCAATTTCCCGGATCTTTTTCGGCGGTTGAGCCTAAACTATGCCCTGGTGGAACCGTTCTGTTATTTCCGGTTTTTTTGAAGTTGTATAAACCCCTTGATTCATCGGTCGGGCATGGGTCCAAATGTGCTTCGATATGAACCACAGATTTCCGTTCAATTCGTGAAAGAAATAATTTCAATCCTCCAGTAGCATTTCTCAAACCGAGGAACGAAGAAATCGCAGAATCCGGGCGCAGAATGTATCTGTTTGTTGGCATCGGAACTCCAAAAAGGTCTATATTTTAAATGTGAGGGGAGAGAGGGGGGAGAAATACCGTCCTGATAGAAACAATCGGCTGCCATTTTGTTTTTGCAATGAGGGCCGGCTACAACCCCCGACCCCCCCGACCCCTAATGCCTACCCAATATTGCGCCCGCAATATTTTTAAGTGTTGTGATTTCCCAGGCCTTATACACTGGTCAGCGGAATTACCAAGAAAAGTTTACAAACTAACGAACAAATTTTCCCCACAAACCCGAAAGCTCATCCTTCGCGCATGCGCGCGAATTGCTGAGCTAAAAAAGGGGGTGTCGGAATCTGCCCAACCATAGGGGATAAATAAAAAATGGAATGTCCCGATTATATGCGTATGCAAATTTCCCTTGTTGACACAGTGCAACCGTGAATCGGACAAAGGCAATAGATTTTCTGATAACGTTTTTATTGAAATAAACGCCACATAAAAGCAAAACACTTTCGATTTTCTTTCGTGCATGAGGCCATGCAATGTAATTTTAGCCAACGCTACGTCTCTGTTGAATGCTATCGATGATCTATTTGCGTACGGGTTTGAAGACAGAATTACAAAAGTTATTTGATTTGGGATGAAATGATCAGTTAAACAATAATTATAATGAAGTTTTTTTATGCATTATTTTTTCATATCATACATTTTTCTTCAGTAAACCCGTGTTTTATTTTGATGTCTGATGTGTGTCAAATTACTGGTGTGCGTTTCACATTTCCGATGCTAAGGTCATGATAAGACACAATCTATGATTGGTGTATTTGGGCATGAGCAAGTTCCGAAAATGGCACTGCAACTGTGATTGGCTTAAATCTGTAAAGGAATGTGGTCCAGGTTTGAGCAGCCGTTAGTGGGGAGAAGCGTTGCGTGACAACACAACTAACGGCTGCATAGGAGACTATAGGTCCAGCAGTGTGGCTTTCCCAATATCCTTTGCGGTTATAGGGAAGTCCTTATCAATGGCACTTAATTACACTAGACTTCACTTTCACTGCCTATCGTAGAATCTTCATGAGGTAATCTGGAAAGCACGTCGCAATTGCTGTGTCTTTCAGACTTCCTGTATTCAATTTGATAATCATATGCTGAGAGGACAAGGGCCCAACACTGCATATGGGCAGCTGCCAGTGTGGGAATTGCGGCTTCTGGCCCTAAAATAGCTAACAATGGCTGGTGATCAGTTACTAACATGAACTTTCGTCCATATAGGAACTGGTGAAATTTATTAACTCCAAAATAATGTAATAGACAAAGCTTCACGTTCGATCTGGGCATAATTTCTCTCACTTGAGCTTAGCGTGTGAGAGGCATAATAAATTGCTATTGGCCTTTCTTGACCATCGTCCATTTAGTGTGTACATGACTTAGTACTGCTCCCAAACCATAACTCGATGCATCACAAGCTAACCTAAGTTCACGATTCAGGTCATAGTGAACTAACAGTGAATCACATATATATAGTAAGGCCTTCCTTACAGGCATCAAAAGCCTTCTGACAGTCATTCGTCCACTCCCATTGAACACCTTTCTGCAGAAGCTTATCATTTGCAACGGTGCTAATGTTGTAGCTAGCCCTGGCAAAAAGGAATGGCAATACTGGACCATGCCTAGGAATGATCTCAGTTCACTCGCATTACGTGGGGTTCGGGTTCTCTTCACAGCATTGATATTCTTGACTTTCTTTGTCGACATTCAACTGAGCATAGGCATGTGACAGATCAAGTTTGCTAAATACTTTAGAGCAACTAGGGCAGTGTGTAAATCCTGAGTGGTGGGCAGGACATATTGCTCATCTTCAACCGACTGATTCTTATAGTCTCCGCAAATTCTCACAGTGCTATCAGTTTTTGGCACGACCACAATCGGGCTAGCCCAACTTGACTTGTCAGTTTTCTTGATCACCCCATGCTTTTCAAGCTTCTCTAACTCTTTCTCGACTTGTTCCTTCAATGCATATGGAACTCTACGTGTAAAACAAATATAGGCTTTGCATCACCTTGCATGGTGATGTGCACCTCAAGCCCCTTCATGCCTTCATAACTCTCTAATTTACAAGACTGATAAATACTGAATGATTACCCCCACACCTATGACATACTGATTGTTCAGTGTTCTTACTGATTTGCTCTGTCAGCTTTTTCACTTGATTGCTTTCACTGGTTGTTGGGTGAAACTCTTGGGTGTTCCTTTCTGCCATCTCCTTGGACTTAGCAGTACTGCAAGCCTTTTCAAACGTTAGGTCCTCAGTGTTCAACGGCTTTGTTTGTATCTTAGGATTGCTCAGCCCACACATGAACCGGTCTCGTAATGCCCGATCCAAGAATTCGCCATAATTACAATAGACGGCTAATCCCTTCAAAGATAGCACATTTAATCACTAACTGATTCTCCAGATTTTTGATTTCAGGTACCGAAATGGAAGCTCTGTGCAATTTCGAGCGGTTTTGGATTGTAGTTTCTCCAAGACCCGTACAATGTCAGTGAATGGCGTGTCTTTGGTTTTAGCGGGCGCCAACAAATTGCAGAGGGCCGAGTATACCTCCGGTCCCACTTCTTTGAGGAAAATTGCACGTTTCCTATCACTCGATTAGCTTGAGCACTTCCCTCTCCCGTCGTTTCCACAATGTTATTGTCTGTAAAGAACATTTCCATTCTTTCTACATATGCATTGAATGTTTTGCGCTCGGCATTGAATTCACCTACATGCCCAAATAATCCACTCACACTAGTGCTGGTCATCCTGTCGCCACAACAGACACTGTGTTGTCCCAAAACCTTGCACTGTCGATTTTCATGGAGAAATGTCCACTCCTCATCGCCAAAATGTAATATATTATGTCAGTTTATAACTAGATGAGGCCAGATCCAACATGGCGGTTTCAACACAACTTTATTTCCTAAGCATTCTGGGTATTACAAAGTTCCCTAAGGACTATGGGTACTTAATATATTACAATACCAGAATCTGGTATCATGGATCGGCGGCATCAAAGGAATGTCTTCAGGCTCCGTCGCCTTCGTTCCCGCCCCAGTCTGCGCTCGGCGATTTCTCTCAGAGCCTGATCTCAGGCTATGTATGCCACACGTGAAACTTCAAGTTGCTGATTTACACATGCACAGGTAGCTTGAACGAACACGGTGCAATTGCGCATACAGTATGTGGCCCTTTTAAACTTTAAATTGCATTACAGGCCGCCCAAGCTAAAGATAAGAGAACAGTGTCACGGTTTAAGCGGTATTGTGTTACAACGGCTCGATTTATAAGGGGCAACGGTTATGTTTTAGAAGATATAAAATCAAATGTTTTGTGAATAAAAATGACTTACCCTGTTAACGTTGCTGTGTTGTATTATTTGTAGTTTGCCAGCTTCTCAGGCCGATTTGAGGCGATTTCGGCAAGTTATAGTTTTGCGAAGTTTTCTGTTAATATAGTAATCTTGTTTCCTGCCTTCCATAAATATATTAACGGAAAACTTCGCAAAACTATAACCGGGGGGGGGGGGGGGGGAGGGGGGGGGGGGCTAGCAGCGAGGCCTGGGACCTAGTATACATGATTGCACATTTAAGAAATTTGGCCGAGCGAGACTAAGTACTGGTTTGTTTAAAATAAACATGGCGGACGATGGCTGACATGACGTGCGTTTGTGCTCGTTAAGAAATATTTTGGCGATTCCACGTTCAAACATCTATGGGAACGATTCGGTCGCTGTTTAACTGAACTTTGGTCATCGTGTGACACCATGGATGAAAATTCCACAGCAAACTCCCGTAGAGGTACGTTTCTCGAATGATTGACATATTTCTTTACTTGTGCGATCATGTATAGCGGAAAAGCGGCAAGATTAAAGGGCGCTGCCTGCCCCCCTGACTATAACTCGCCGAAATTGCCTCAAATCGGTCTGAGAAGCTGGCAAACTACAAAGAATACAACACAGCAACAGGGTAAATCGTTTTTTAAATTTCACGAAACATTCTATTTTATATCTTCTAAAACAAAAACTATTGCATTCCCATACACACCCTTATAAATCGAGCCATTGTAACACAATACTGCTTATACCGTGACACTGTTCTCTTATCTTTAGCTTGGGTGGCCTGTGATTGCATTGACAGCAGTGACAGCATTGTTTCATTCAGTTATTTGTCATTGTTAATATATTCAACTTAAAGAATTTTCTTCATCTTGTACAGATGAACAGCCGGGCTCCAAAAGAAAGAGGCAAGCTTCGAAAGAAGTTATAGAAGAAGGTAAATTATAAATATGGAAAGTTTAAAAAATGTTGGTTACAAAAACTGTTGCCAGGTTTAAATTATTATAAGGAGCAACTATACTGCAGAATACCCCAAAACAGTAGCTACACCGCACAGCCGGCTTCACCGTATACACGTCAAGTAGTAATAGCTGACGAATTTCAGTGGAAAATTATTGAAGTGGCTACGTGTCTAACCCTAATGCTAACCCTAACCATAGCTCTCGAAGTTCACTTTGAAAGTGGCTACGCATCTACACCGTCACAATTTATTCATAGCTCGCAAAGTTCACTTGGAAAATGGCTATATGCATCTATAGATGCGTATATGCCGTCGCAATCTAAGTTCATTAGAAAAGTGGCTATGCATACATGTATGCGTTAGGGCTGCAACGATTCACCTACCGTTCGATTCGATTATGCAAATTTTTCTTTATTTCTGCAGTGTCTTAGAATTATCTGTTATGCCGTCTTAAACAGGGAAAACTTAATGCTTCCACACCAAAGACCTGAATGAGACAGTGGATTCACTAGTTTTGGTGCTGTAATATCTATACCTTTGCACACAGTACAGACCTACCAAGTATTATATCACGTGACTTGCTTGCAGTAATACAACATGGCATCTTATAAAACAAATTTGTAAGCAGAGAAACCAAGCAAGAGATGGCAAAATCAATAGATAATCCCTCAAAGACCACTCGACGACCGCAGATTGACAGATTCAAGGCAGAAAACACCGAGGAAAATGCCAAGAAAACTCCGAAAAGAAAGCACGTGCTTGATATACACATACTCGGCGCATTCAAAACATGTTTTGAGTGCTGAATCTTTCATTTTCAAGACAGAACTCACTGAAGGTAAAGACAGCTCTGAAGTTACCACATTTCATGAAAATATTAACAAAACTCACGGGCTGGAACGGGTTAAATTATGAATCGAACGTGAATCGCAATACAGCACCAAGGATTCGTGAATCGAATCGAAGGGTCATAATCGCGATTAATCGAGAATTTGATTAATCGTTGCAACACAGCTAGTGACTATAGCCATTTTTTGGTGGCTTCGCTGAGGAGCTAGAGTGGCAGGGTATTCTGCAGTTTAGCCAATAATAATTTATTTACATTGAGCATAATCTTTTAATTATTGTAATTTGTTTCATTTGATTTTTTTAGATGATAGTGAATTCGAAGAAGATAAAGAAAATGAAGAAGGTTAAATATTTCTTCCAATTGTGCGGCTCCAGAAAATATCCTTAACCCCCACGGAAGCTTTTTTTTGGTTTGAACCTCCCGCTGGAAAATGGCTCCCCCCTGGAATTTCCAGTTAAGCTTCATACTGTCCTGTAATTTTTTTTGTTTTTGGAGACCTCCTCCCCCTCATGAATTTCCATTGGCCTTCCATGGAGTGGGTATGGATATTTTCTGGATTTGCACACCATTATAGGTTAATATTGTAATTATTGCTGCTGCATAAAGCCCGTGAATGCCGCGGGAGCAGTCCTAATTTGAACATAAATTATGTAAATTTATATACATATGTACATGTATGTAAAATTAAATAATATATAAATTAATTATTGCTGCCGTAGTGAGCGAGGCGAACGGAGCAGCTTCTAATCAATCGATTATCGACTTCTATTAGGTGACTCAAAAAACTTTTCTCTTCGACGCAAAGCAGTGTGGTCCGCGCAAAGATCAAAGACTTTTGCGCAATGCAAATGCGCGATCCATGGCGAAATACATGCGCAGCGAAAGTACCAGCCGACGACTACCATTGACTCTGGTCACGATGACAAGACATTGTGTAGTTTTTCGAGAGCCTTCGCAGGAGCCTACGTGAGTTCTTTTGAGCTTCAAGCTGAACTTTTTGTGGCTTTATTATGCTTCTTTATCTATTGGCGGACTCTAAATTAATGGTATTTTTATTTTGTGTGTAGTGACAAGCCATTGCGTCGTGTTTACGTGCTGAGTTGTAGTTCATTTGTAGCTACGAGATGCAAACTTTTTGTGGCTTACTTTGTTTAAAAATTGTAAGAAATTCTTTTCGCGGACATTCAATCTACTTTTAGTCTTGTATTAGTCCATCTTTGAACGAGAGGTTGTGTGACATTTTCTTGAGGAACGTACCTTGCTGATCATATCCCAGATTACCTGTCGGGATTGCCGCGTGCGCTTTTTTACTACAAACCTTTCTCGAAACAACTGTATACAAAAAACCCTCCAACAAACATCCCTTATAATGAAAAAAAATATACAACAACGGCAGCACTCAATAGTGTGTAGGTATACTAGTTTATATCTAGTACAAATGTATATAGTGGCAAGAAATCTTGATTCATGCTTTTAACCAGAATCCTTTGCAGTAAGTCTCTCTTTGCTTTTAACCAGAATCCTTTGCTTCTAGCAAGCTACTTTTCATTGTTCAGTTCTTTATATATTGCTACAGAAGGGACACTGTATTCACGTAAGATTCACTAAGTCCTGCTCCTGTTTTGCATGTATTTTTATTATCTTTGGATTCACAAAATTAATTATCCCTGTTTTGCAATACATGATAAAATCCTCTAAAACTTAACATACTGTGAAAACTCGCTTTGTCTTATATAAGGGAACGAGCATGCTACAAAGTATTATAAACTTTGGTGTCTGCTGTGATTGTTTTCATAGCGCGATGGATGACATTAAATATTCGTTGTTCAGTTCTTTACATACATACTGCCGATACAGAGGGAGTATTACATGTATGTTATCGCTAAAAGCACAAGTAAGATACAATCAGTGACCTCAAAATGTTCAAAATGCGCTCGGGTTTTGGGCTACCCATGGTTGGTTAATCGAATGCGATGACGGCTTTGCAGGGTTCGAAATTGCAACCATCTGCGTGCTAATGCGACCAAAAATTGAGTGTTGGCGAATTACAGTAATACCCTGAAGGGGGGGGGGGGGGGCTTATTTGAGAGGGGGGAGGCTTAATAGCGGATTTACGGCAAGTAAATAAATTGACCATGTTTAACGAGGGGTCACACTTGTAAAAGTAAAATATGTTTTATGACTGAAAAACCTGATAGGAGCGTGACAAAGCAGGGTCCGAAATTAACTTTTTCCTAAAGATTTTTCCAATATGGCGCTGTTTCACTACAACTGTTGATTAGAGCCTTACGTTTTATCCAAAATTAACATCCATTTTCCTTGGAATTAAAAATGTGGAGGGGATAAAAGGTTAGTCGCCTGCTGGTGACCACCTCCGAAATTCAATTTTTGGTCGCATTGGCAGTGTTCCCATTAACGCACAACTGTGCGTATCTGACGCACAAAAAATAAAAAGGACGCACAGTTTTTAGCCACAGTACGTCCCAGGGACGCACATAAATCAGCGCTCAAAATTTCTAGTGTTTTCATAGTTTGGTCTACTCTTGAGATAAATACGATTTTTCAAGATACAAAACACACATAAGAAACAATGTTAAAGTTTCACTAGTTTCCTTTACCTTTTCATTACCTCTCCAAGCTGGAAACTATGAAAATTTGGCTGCAAACTCGAAAACGAAGCAAGAATCACAATGATAATCACGCGAACGAGGCGAACAACTCTCGGCTCATTGATGGTCAGCGGTCAATACTTCATGTAATATTACATGATGTGTATATCACTTAAAATGCCTTTCTCCTTAGGGGACCCTTAAAAAATAGAAAGGACCCCCAATTACTGGAACTGGGGGTCCTTGGGACTCCTGTTTTCCAAAACTAGTGGGAACACTGATTGGCACCCAGTCTATGGTCGCAATTTTTGGAGCAAGAAATTTATTAAGCTCCCCCTCACTTTTAAAGGAGCTAGGTCACGGGCAGCACATGCGTATCAAAGTGTGAAAATAATGAAAACACCAGTTAGCCTAGTTTTTTTATGTTGTGTAACAAACACAACATCTTAGTTTATGTGGTGCCTTTGTCATGGGCTCACTTGATCACTCGATCACTCTCTCCTAAGATGTTGACTTTTGGACATTTTAAAGAAATGTATGGAAAATTAAATTACAAGATTTTGCTTCTAACAATGCTTCAAATAATTCTGCAATGGTGCAAGGTATAGATTTTTTCTTTTGTGTCGCGGTTTCCCTTATGGTACACTACAAGCTACTTGTGCAAAAGACGCATGCGTGTAGCGCCTAAATTCGGAATATAATCACCAGAAGCTCTATGTATTGACCAGTCACTGATTTGCTTCAACTGTTGATTAGAGCCTTACGTTTATCCGAAATTAACATCCATTTTCCTTGGAATTAAAAATGCAGAGGGGATTAAATGTTAGTCGCCAGCTGGTGACTATAGATATAGTCCATACTACCGGCTCCTTGTTGCAAACCTCTAATCTAAACAAAATATTATAGCCAAATGTTTTGAAAGTCAGCATTTCAAGATAGTTTTATTGCAGATAAACAGTACATTTTGTATGTATTGCTCTTAAAATCCATATGCGAAGCCAAAACAAAAAACGTTTGGTCAACGGAGTCGAATGGACCCTTAAATGTTGAGAAATTGTCACTACTTTGAAAATCCAAATGGCGGACGTCTCAGAATCCATTCAGAATCTCTGCAAAAGTTCGCGCATGCGGAGGTCATAAGGCTCCCCTCCCCTTCTCACTTTTCCTTCACAACCAAATCTTTAAATGACAGACTGTATTACCGGTGCATTTTTGCCATACTAATCCGAACATTAATCACATACAGTACTTACGAGCTTTGGGGAAAATATTACTGGCACTTGTACTAAAAAAGAATTGTAATTAATCACAAATATAACACTTCATTGATCAATGTACAGTTTATTGCTGTTATCCACTTATTGGTGCTTCGCTAAATTAAATACGCCTCCCCCCTCTCTATAAAGCCCTCCCTCTCCATTAAGACCCCCTGAAACATGCTTGAAATAAATTTAAAAAAGCCCCCTAGCCTGTTAATAGAGGATTTACAGTATGTATTTTTCAAAAATACATACTGTTTTGCATCCTGCTCAGAGGTATTATAGTTATTTTGTGTAAAGTAAACAGGGCATTCAATGTAAGTTGTTTCGATCCTATCTCACAGATTTCAGTATATGAATAGTCTAACTTTTTAACAGCAGTAATTTGATACAGAGATACAGAGATACAAAAAACTCCACAATCAAAGAAAAACATGACTTTCTCTACCATTGACACTCTTTGTTGAAATAGTTCACTTTCCCCAACATTTAGGTGGAAACTTTCCAATGTGGACAAAGGCAACTGAAAGGCCAACAAAACCACAAAAGAAAGTGAGAGAAAAAGGGAGCAAGAATGGCAAAAAAAATAAAGGAAAAGAAAAGCCTGAACTGTAGTGTGCTTTTCTCGTTCAAAAACAAAATTTTGATTTGTGTGCATGCCCAAAGAAAATATTGCAGAACTACATGTAATTAGCTCAAAGTAGAAGGGGATGTTAGTTGCCATATTGCAAATGAAGTTTTAGACAGTTGGGCAGTAAACGGTCATGATAACGGCCAGAGATAGGCATCTGGGATGGGAAATTGGGAAAAAACCCACAGGTGTCAGTCAATGGGTTAATGCATGTACACTGCAAAAAATTAAATTGTAAATCCACAGAACTTAATAATTTCTCTTTCACTTTTAGTTGATTTGCCTTAGTAGTAGTCAGTACATACAGTATCATTCATCACTTCTCTAATTATATGTAATTCTATCTGATCTATAATTAGTACAGGTAATCACATGATTTTGAGTGCAATTTGGAATAAATAAACACAAGTAAATTTTTCAAGGACTAACAAAATTGCCCGTAGGACCAGTGCAATTTGAGTCTTTGGAAAATTTACAAGTGCTTATTTATTCCAAATTGCACAAGAAAAAATGTGATTACTTGTTAATAACACACTTGAAAAAATACTATTTACCGATTACTTAGGTTTGGTCTTCCTAAAACTTCGTAAAAATTCCGGAAGTATTTGCAAACCTTCGGATAAAGTTGGGAAATCTTTGGGTGATCTTCTGCAATCTTCGGGTGATCTTCGGAAATCTTCGGTAAACTTCGGAAGTCTTCTGGTGATCTTCGGTAAACTTTGGAAGTCTTCGGGTGAAGCTCGGAAATCTTCGGAAGACATCGGGTGATCTGCGCAAACTGTCGGAAGGCTTCGGGAGAACTTCAGCCATCTTCGGCATACCTTGTATGACCGTCGGGAGCCGTTAGGGGTCTTTGTGTTAGTTTCTTCGTACTAACTCCAGGCGTAGTCAATCGATAAACCGATAATCGATAACAATCGAAGATTGATATCGATTTCTGATACCAATCGATAGAAATCGATAAAGAAAAAAGTTGTGAGTTCGATTGATATCGAGTTCCGACAGAAATCGATAACGATTGATTTATCGATTGTTATCGGAAACGATTTTTGTCATATTGACACAATGTTGTCTGTATGGACGGTTTTATTGAGTCATTCAATCATCGTAGCATGCAATAGTTTTACAATTATCAACAAAATACTATACGAACAAAAACAATAACAGGAACAATTGGTCTTTTTATCGATCTTCAGCTTCAGTGCAGTTCATAATACCAGAAGAAGAAGAAGTTGCGGCCAAAGTAGCGGTATGCAACCCTTTAGTCTCGTTATAGCAACGCCATAAAGATGAAGCAGAATAAACAACAAAATCAGTGTTTTTGTAATTTCAATTAGTCGCATTAAGAAAGAAACCTAAGAATAAAATCACACAGTAAGCAAGAAAGTAGCACAGCAGTAATCACTTTGGCTCCATAAAATAAAACCCCAGAAAACCAAGAAAACCAAGTGGAACGCGATGAACACTCCGCCTGGACTAGATACGCCATCTTCAATAATATGTTTGAAACAAATGTTCCTTTGGATTATCGATTGTTATCGATTATTATCGATTGTTATCGATTTTTGCCAATCGATAACAATCGATAAGCTTTTTTTTCTGTGAGTTCGATTGTTATCGATTACCAATATCAATCGATAGCAATCGGCGATTGATATCGATTGATATCGATTGTATCGATTGATTTCCGATATCGATTTCTATCGATTGACTACGCCTGGACTAACTTCGGAAATCTTCTGGTGTTACACTTTTTGCACGGGTGTATGTAAAACCAGGAACACACCCGGAACACCCCGGAACACCCTGGAACACTCCTGGAACACTCCCGTAACACCCACGGAACACAAAAAATAAAAACATAATAATAAAATAATAATTAAATAAAATAAAAACAATTATTATATGGCAAACTGGTCCACGACGAAAAGGAACATTCTGATTGGTTCCCTGAGCGGTCCGTATTTTGCAATACGGACCGCTAAGATGGACCGCTCACGAACTCATTTCACCGAATTCGTTTTATAAAACATTGAACAAAAGAAAATTGTTTTCTATTAAGTAGAAACATGTTTCCTCATGTCTGGCGGACAATTTCGGTTAAACTTTTCGCAAAGTGGCCTGAAAAATGCAAGAATATGCTTAGCTTTGGCGCGCGCGCGTTAGCCGAGAATGGTCAGCAAGTTTTTTAAAAAGCCATTATAATAAAAACTTTATTGAACTAGCTTGCTCAGTCCGTATTGGGAAATATTGGTCTCGTTCTTTTTTTGCAAGTTTATGGACCTCGCCTTCGGCTCGGTCCATAAACTTGCAAAAAAAGAACGAGACCAATATTTTCCCAATACGGACCTCACGCTAGTTCAATAACATCTATATATATTATAGAGGTCAAGAGCCGTTCACGAATCGACTGATACCGAACACTTCCAATGTCCCGAAGATGTCCCAAAGATTTCCGCACATTTTCAGAAGACTTACATTTTCAGAAGACTTCAGAAGAAATTTTTCCGAAGCTTCTTATCTAAGAGTGAATAAGTGGCAACGGACCGCTCAAATTCAGCTTGAAATCGGCATTTGAATTTGAGCTCATCTGAGGTCATCACCATGTGCAATTTAGTAGACAATTGGATTTCATGCTGGTTGTTCTATTTTTTGCCGCTACACCATGCTGACGAGACCCAACCAGATCGAAACAGCTGTCCACGGTTGCATTGAGTGCATTGGGTAATATGAATCCCATTTTCCCAACCCAATTTTTGCTCAAATCCCATTTCCCAGCCTAATTTCTGCCCAAATCCCAGCCCCAGCAGTGAAATTCATAGAAAATCCCTGTGTATGAAAAATATTGTAAGTTATAGTCATGTGGCCTGCAGGGTTAGAACCATCAATAAAGGGCAGGAGAGTAGGTAAACAAATTTATACAGGACTGAAACAGACATGAATTGATAAACATTAATTATTTGCTGAGAAATACGGCTCTATTCACACCAAAATCTCAAGATCCGGCCTATTTTAAATACAAATATTTTCCATCATTTTTGACACCCTCATTTTCCTGCTGAAAAATTTGCAAAATTTAGCGAAACATTAACAAAAACACCCAGTGTTGTTTTGGAATAATTTTGTATGGATTTATGCTTTTTCTGATGTCATGAGGAAATAGTGAAATCCAAGATGGACGATCCAACATGACGGATTTAATGACATCATATGATGTCATAACCAACAAATAACTATCTTATCTTGCAGAGCAAGCTTCAGGCTATCTACTAAAGGCATAATACTTCCGATATGTCTTATAATAATGAAAACCCAAGGAGGATTCCATCAACCTCCCCTCCTTGTATGACTGGGAAGGGAGGGGGACAAGAGAGTATAATATCTGAGGGGAGGTATATCTTTGGAAGTATGTCCGAGGGTCAAACGCCGGGAGGAGAGTTCGGGACGAGTTAATAGAGAAAATATGGTACTCTAAAAAAGAGAAAACAAGCTGATGGTCATTTGTGCATGCTCAGCCACAGCTGTACCACTGTATAACGAAACCCATGACTCGTAAGAGCAGAACAATGCTCTGAGTGAGTCGTAAAAGGTCCGGCATAAGATTTCATAAATGAAGTATGCTGTTTTCCTTTAAAACTTGTTCTGAATCAAAAATATTTTGTAGCCAGTTACAGTGGAACCTCGATATAACGATACTCGATATAACGATGTTCCCGGTATAACGATCAACATTTGACAGCCTGGCAAATGTTACAGTAAATGTATGAAGAAACTCCCGATTTAACGATACTCGATATAACGATATTCCCAATATAACGATCACAATCTGGCAGCCCAAACGTAAAATGTACCCCGATATAACGATAAAATCAATCATCGCGCGATAAAAAAGGAGGCTTAACACTTGAAAAGATATGACAATACTTTAATCCTTTAGTTCTCATTGCATACATGTAAGGACTGTAACGTGTCTGTCAACAGCTTGTTACGATAGGGATTGCACTACATGAAAAATCAATTATTAACAATACCCCGATGTAACAATATTTTTGGCTCTTTTCCCGAAAAATCGTTATATCGGAAATTCATTATTACGATCTCCCGATATAGCGATCTAATTTGGTCAGTCCCTTGGCACATCGTTATATCGAGGTTCCACTGTAATATGAGTTTAGAATTCAGAGTTAACTTGATGCCTTGTGTAATGTATAGACATGTTTCCCTTTCTCAATTTTGTGTTTGTGATTCCCAGTCCCGGTGAACAAATCCCAGTCCCAGTGTTCCGAATTTCATTTTCCCAGTGCAAAAATAGGCCAATCCCAGTTCCCATTTTACCCCTTCAGGGCCCTCACCCACGGGACCAGAAAAAGTGTCCGCTTAAGAGAGGTGTCCACTTATGGGAGGTCAAAAATGTAGTGTTTGTATGTAGCTGGGAACATGACCAATTGTCCGCTTACAATTACGAGAGTTGTCCGCCTATGGGAGGTGTCCCTTAGCGGAGGTTCGACTGTATTTCTACTTTTGGCTGATCAGATCTTTCACAGATCCTACGTATACCAGCAGCATTTACATTCGCGGTCCTTTGCCACTTATTCACTCTTAGATAAGAAGCCTCGGAAAAGTTCGGAAGTCCTCGGAAAAATCTTCGGACATCTTCGGAAATTGTTCGGGACATCTTCAGAAGTCTTCGGGACATCTTCGGAAATCTTCGGAAGTGTTCAGTATCAGTCGATTTGTGAACGACTCTTGACCGCTGACCGTGTTCGATTTCACTTCTAATCAGCCACTATAATATATTTGTTTTTATTTTATTTTATTTATTTATTTATTTATTATTATTATTATTTTATTATTATTTTTTATTATTTGTGTTCCGGGGGTGTTCCAGGAGTGTTCCGGGGTGTTCCGAGTGTGTTCCTGGTTTTACATACACCCTTTTTGCACTGGTGTGACACTTGAACTGCACTGCTCTTAGCCAATCAGAATGGAGTAATTTTTTCAAGTGTATTATTATACTCGTTACACTACCATCTTATATTACATTCTATATATATACTTCACTCATTATAGCGATTACATCATTACAGCGTAAAAAACCTGCAAAACTGACTAAGCATGCAATCAGATTTTTATGGCTACTGCGCTTGCGCAAGTAGCCATTATTGCCGTCGTCGAAGCATTCTTTGTAACATTCCTGTGTAAGACTTTTTTTGTAACAATTCTTTGAATAACTGAACATGATATGGCATTGTTCGATTGTTTCGCTTCATTGACGGTGGTGTCAAGTGCAATGCTCAAAAAGAAGATTGGCATATTTAGTGAGCTATATGGAGAGAAATTGCGTTGCAAAATAAATATGAAAGACAAGTTTGTTTTTAATTGTTTTTATTTACGTAGGTGTATTTCTTTGACAACTGCACGAACAGGGTTGCGTTTGATTGAGTCACATTGTTGAAGCTTTTGTTGAGAAACCGCTGGTCTTTTAGACTCCTTCGTACAATTCATTTGTTTGAGTTGTACTTTCCTGAAATAAAGATAAAAGTTGCTAAAAAGGGAATAGGTTAAATTAAGATATTTGCTAAGAAGGACGGATCATTTTTTTTTCTAGTTAGTATACGTAATGTTTATGTGGGAGCTGTATTTGTTTGGCTAGGCTTCAAGGAGACTTACGTTTAAGCCTCACGCGCGAAGGGCGAAGCCGCGAAAAGAAGACGGCGAGCTAGTTTACTGGAGCAGAGTTTTTGAAAATCATTCCGGCACAGCTTCAGTTGTTTAAAGGGTGATGAAACAGTATCAAACGAGCAATTGATAACTCAAGAGATAAATGAAATTTCTACAGGTAAAACGTGATATTCGTTAAGCCTTGGTTGCGATAGACTCATTTAGTCACACGCGCGAGGGGTGAAGTCAGAGAAGAAAGTATTGCTGAGGGACCAAATAATTTTGTTATGCTAGCGTGAATTTACAACTCTTTGAAAATCTTTCAGAGCTTCAGTTGTTGAAAGGCTGATGTGCAATTTATTTTTAGATTCTGTTATGTCAGCACGAATGCTGCTGTGTAAACAAAGATAATGTATGACGACAATCAGAAGAGTATGAGTGATTTGAGAATTTTGTTATGTCAGCATGAATGCTGCGAATGCTGTTGTGACAAAGATCAAAGCCGCGTGCTGAATTGCAGAAAATTAATTCACCGCGCTTTCGGGAGTCTGACGTTGGACATCGTGACAAAATGATATTAGAAAATGGATTTTAGAGTGTGTTAAAGTTTTTTCAAAACGAGGAATGATTTTAATATAATGTATAAGATCATCTCATTTGAGCACAGTTTCCGCTGTTATAAGAAAACAGTGGGTGATTGTATTCAAATTAGCTTGTGTTTCAAGTCTTGTTAGATGTACTGATCAAAATGACATGAAGGTAAATAAACTGAACAGAGTTTGTTGTCCGCAACTGAGAAGTCGGCGAGCTAGTTTACGAGAGCAGAGTGTTGCTAAAAGTGACCTAATAAATTTGTTACGTTAAACGTGAATCGTGCAGTGTACTGTAATTACCCAGCTCAGTTGGCTGGGATATGAGCAGAGTCACGTAATTTTGCGACCCTGTTTCAGACTAAAATGATTTTTTACGATTTTTTATAACCCAAAAGGCTAAACTAGTAAGCAGCAGTTGTAAAGCTTCCTTCCTACGCGTATATCGATTCGTCTGACTAACATAATCCAGAGTATCAATTAACGATCTTTGTGCCAACTTCTGGGGAACTGATACCCTGTTCCAGACCAAAAAATGTCGTTTGTTATACGCTGTTCCAGACCAAACTGCTTAAAAACCATACCCTGTTCAGCATAGCATAGCTGTGTGCTGGCGATTTCGTTGGCGCGCGATGGCAAAATACGCGCGTGGCGAAGCCACGAACGAAAACGAGGGCAAAGTACGCGCGTGGCCGCCGAAACTGCCAGCTACGCAGGCTGAAATGTCTGTTTGGAGGACTTGGAGACGATAGACTTGAAGCATTTACAGTTGTTATAGTACCCTAGGTGAAAAGGTTTTTTTTCCTCTGCGCAAACTGAGCGGTGAGTCACGACGGCAAAGCCAGAGTAAAACAAAATCGCTTTTTTTTGCTGTCCTTTATCTTAGTCAAGGAAAAAAATATCCTCAGTCACGTGGGTATTGTTGTAGTTGTCTACACATAAAGTTTGATCTACTAGTAGTTTTAGTTAGCATTTCTGTGAAATGTAATTACCTTTTCCAGCCCGCTTTGAATTGAGGTTGATCGTTCACAGCTTCAGTTCAGTTGAAAGACTGTTGATGCAACTGTACTTATGAGTGATTCTAACATGTTGGAGTCACTTGTAGTGTCGACGAAGACCGGACTTGAGAGAGCGGCGGAAATCGAGCCTAGAACGTAGGTTGAAAAAAATTAAAATTAAGTTGTACCAGTACAAATGGCTGTTCTGTGACTTATTTGCTGCCATGCGAAGGAGTCTGAAACGACCGAGCAACTTCTAATCTGTATAAGTGTATAGTGAGGGAAAATCGCGTGACATTATAGCAGGAAGCAAGATGAGAACTGTTCTTTGATGGATTCTTGTGTAATAATTTGTCGTCTATTTATAATATGTCAATAATTTCGCGGCGTGTAATTACAGAGATAAAGGGGGGTTTTTTTGGCAGTTTTTTTTTCGGTTTCTCAGGTTTCTCACTTTCGTGAAGTCAACTAATCCCTTTGTTTTGACTGTGATTGAAACGCCTCGATCGTATGTACAGTGGAACCCGGATAAGACGGACACCAAGGGGACACGCAATTTTCAATTGTCCGTATTAAGGAACGTCTAATGACTGCAGTAAAAGGCCAAGGAAGTGAAACTTTTGTGTTACGCCTGCTACGCAGGCTACTTTTGTGTGAGCACAGTGAGCAGAGAACGTTAGGTCTACAAGGGTCAAACACCGGAAGAAAGACAGTTGTCAAACTTGTCATGACAAATGAAAATATACAGTGCACAGATAAGCGAGGTTAACTTTGTATGAGAGCGGAAAAGTGTCCGTTGTCCGTATTAAGCGGGTTAATGTTAGATAAAATATATGAGCTTTTCGTCGGGACAAACAAAACTGTCCGTGAAAGCGGGTGTCCGTATTAAGCGGTGTGCGAAAGGGGAGGGGATTGCGCGTACTAACTTTCGAGTGCCTCCCGAGTTTTGTAGGGGGGTCCCGCGGGAAAATTTTGATATTTCACATTTCGTGCGTTTTGATATGAAACCAGGCATCAAAAAGCGAACGTATAAACATAAAAATTTCTTGTACTTTTAAAATTCAAAATGGATTTTTGACAAACAAGAAACTTTATGTGACATGTAATTTACAATTTACGGACAAAGGTATCTATCGATTCTTGGTTTTCACGTGACGTCATCAAATTCTAAAATTCAAAACCGGCCTACAGAATTTTTACAAATGTACCTTCATTCAAGGAAAGATTACCTAAATATATATATTTTCACAATTTCTTAGCTCGATCTCATGCTTCCTTTTGAAAATATAACGGTTTAAATTTCCGAGTTTTCATCGTACGTGACATCAGCAGGACGGCCGTGACAGAGCTGTTCCGTATCTAAAACATGACTCTTCGGGTGATTTTCAGCATTCTAAAACAATTTAAGTTTAAGGATAAATATTTATCTAAATATTCGAAAGTTCACAAGAGAAAACAAACCTCCTTTCTGGCAAAAGTGAACTCCAGATGTTTTTTCCTATTTCCGGCGGCCATGTTGGAGCCCCTCAGACGGACTCCAACATGGCGTTTTCATACTGAGCTCTATAAATTTGTGTGGAACATTTTGACAAATAACTCGAGTACGGAATACCGCACAGATCTGAGACTTGACTGATTCCCTATTTATTCATTATCTATGACATCCACACATTTGAGACACATGCTGAGCCCTTTTGCAGTTCATTATTGGGGTACCCAGTCTTCTCTCATTTTGATAGAGCCTTGGGGATTAACATTTCGGATGAGGGTTATAGGTCGAATTTATCGTTAACGTTAAATCCAGCTGATAGAATCTCAAGATCTGGTCCAAAATTAAATGTGTCACCCAGCAAATCTACAAATGGCGGACCTTCGATGTTATCTTCGTTGATTCAGGCTTCATTTCCAGACTACACCAGTTAGCGAATTAGAGCTTTTCATTCACTTTATTTTCAGCCATCGGTCCACGGACGCCGGCCTGTCGCACCCCTCGCCCTACGGGCCTGATTATTTTAGTGTGGTTAGCCAAAGCAAGAGATGTTGCCTTACCGGTGCTAGGGCTATCAAATGCAATACGCCAAAGAAAAAAAAATAGGCCCGCGAGGCGTGCTCATGGCTACTGCAGTTTTTACTCAGAGAATGCGCATACATGTAGCCCATGAGCCGATTAAACGAAATGGGTTAGGGACTCTCACGATTTCAATCAGTAAGTTATATTTTTCTCTACCCAGCAGTCATGAATCCACATTATCCCATTATAACATGTATACTAGACATACTAGATATAAACATTTCCACGCCAATGGCTTTCGTTAACTCTCACCAGACCTCTCAATTGATAATATAGGTCAAGACTTCGTTCTCCGAGTTGTCGCCGTTGAGGATAGTGCAGCAACTTTGTTGGTTTTGTTATTTTTTTCTTTGGTGTATTGCATTTGATAACCCTAGCCCTAAGGCAACATCTCTTGCTTTGGCTAACCACACTAAAATAATCAGGCCCGTAGGGCGAGGGATGCGACAGGTGCGTCCGTGGACCGATGGCTGAAAATAAAGTGAATGAAAAGCTCTAATTCGCTAACTGGTGTAGTCTGGAAATGAAGCCTGAATCAACGAAGATAACATCGAAGGTCCGCCATTTGTAGATTTGCTGGGTGACATATTAAATTTTGGACCAGATCTTGAGATTCTGTAAGCTGAATTTAACGTTAACGATAAATTCGACCTAAAACCCTCATACGGAATTTTAATCCCCAGGCTCTATCAAAATGAGAGAAGACTGGGTACCCCAATAATGAACTGCAAAAGGGCTCAGCATGTGTGTCAATATTGGATAAAATGGACCGAACAGAGCCAGAGGTCACAGAAGAGCGAAATAGAAAGGCCGCAGCAAAATCCTGTCAATCGATAGATACATTTGTCCGTAAATTGTAAATTACATGTCACATAAAGTTTCTTGCAATTGTTTGTCATTAATCCATTTTGAATTTAAAGAAGCTTTACAACTGCTGCTTACTAGTTTAGCCTTTTGGGTTAGAAAAAAATCGTTAAAATCGTCTGGAACAGGGTATCTTTTTTAACATTTAGTCTGGAACAGGGTCGCAAAATTAGCGTTTTGTAGTCGGTACAGGTTAAGGGGTTTTATAGTCCAGCGGCACACCCCTACCCAAATTTTTTTGGGGGAGTACCGCCCCCCCCCCCCCCCCCTCCCCGGGCTTCGCTCCTCGCGCGTGACGTGACTCTGCTCATATCCTAGCTAACTGAACTGGGTAATTACAGTACACTGCACGATTCACGTTTAACATAACAAATTTATTAGGTCACTTTTAGCAACACTTTGCTCTCGTAAACTAGCTCGCCGACTTCTCAGTTGCGGACAACAAACTCTGTTCAGTTTATTTACCTTCATGTCATTTTGATCAGTACAAGACTTGAAACCCAAGCTAATTTGAATACAATCACCCACTGTTTTCTTAAAACAACGGAAACTGTGCTCAAATGAGATGATCTTATCTTTCGTCTACAAACCAAGCAGATAAGTTCGTCTTTAATTTTAGAAGATATTTTCATATTAAAATCATTCCTCGTTTCGAAAAAAATTTAACACACTTAACAATAGTAGATCTAAAATCCATTTTCTAATATCATTTTGTCACGATGTCCAACGTCAGACTCCCGAAAGCGCGGTGAATTAATTTTCTGCAATCCAGCACGCGGCTTTGATCTTTGTCACAACAGCATTCGCAGCATTCATGCTGACATAACAAAATTCTCAAATCACTCATCACTCATACTCTTCTGATTGTCGTCATACTGTAATATCTTTGTTTACACAGCAGCATTCGCGCTGACATAACAGAATCTAAAAAAAATTGCACATCACAACTGAAGCTCTGAAAGATTTTCAAAGAGTTGTAAATTCACGCTAGCATAACAAAATTATTTGGTCCCTCAGCAATACTTTCTTCTCTGACTTCACCCCTCGCGCGCGCGTGTGACTAAATGAGTAAATAACAAGAATTTTCGAAGAAAATATAACCGGGCTTTTTTTATCAAGCAAGCAAGCCGTTTTACCTGCTTTCTTGCTTGAAATCTATCAGATTAGTCACGGCAGTCACGCTGAAGTCTGATGTTTGCGTATAGTGCCTACTGTCAATTTTCTTGCCTCTGAGCAGTCTTTGAAGATCATTCCTCAATATAAAGCCAAAGTTGAATAAGAGGAAAAAACACGACAACATAGGTACGAATCGGTGTTGAACCATCAATCGCAGACGTTCCGCGTTGCACCATCATCATTCGCAGCTATTCTAGTCACAGTTCGACAAATTGCGTGAGTCAAAATGTGATATTGTAACGTAATGGTTGTTATTTATAAATCTTCTGCATACAAGGAAGTGAATTGCTGCACCAACACGAAAAAGTAATGTATTTCACACTAAATAAACAGCAGAGTATTCATGTTCAAATCAAAAGTAATAGCTTGATATGAAATTTGACCTAACGGCGACCCTGGTTTATCACAGACGTTGACTCATGTGACCCCATGACGTAATCGTCCTTATTTATAAATCTGCATTTCTCAGCAAGTTTCTGTTTTTCTCAGAAAATATACGGAAAAGATGTATTTCACACAAAATGACAATTATTTAACAGGACAATATTCATAAAATATCATTTAGGCAAAGGATGACCCTGGCGAAATCTAACGTAGCCTTGATAAAAAAAATTGATCTAATGGCGCTTCCAGTGTATGTGATGTACGTACGCACCTCACAGACAATCTCTTCAAGTCACGATTCGACGTGACCCTATGACGTAATCGTCCAAATATAAATCTGCACGTCTCAGCAAGTTTCTGTTTCCATAAATCTGCGAGTCTGGGCAAGTTTCTGTTTTCCTTTTCGGAAAAGAAATGTATTTCACACAAAACAAACAGGACAATATTATGACCCTGGCGAAATGTAACGTAGCCTTGATAAAAAATTTGATCTAATGGCGCTTCTAGTGTATGTGATGTACGTACGCACCTCACAGACAATCTCTTCAAGTCACGATTCGACGTGACCCTATGACGTAATCGTCCAAATATAAATCTGCACGTCTCAGCAAGTTTCTGTTTACATAAATCTGCGAGTCTGGGCAAGTTTCTGTTTTCCTTTACGGAAAAGAAATGTATTTCACACAAAACAAACAGGACAATATTATGACCCTGGCGAAATGTAACGTAGCCTTGATAAAAAAAATTGATCTAATGGCGCTCCTAGTGTGTCCACCTAGTAGTGAGTACAATGATTTAATATTTTGACGAGTCAAACTCACCGACGTTGCGAAATCTGTACGCCGCTCCGATGTGTTTACGCGGTCCTAAATTAATATCTATTTGGATCAGTCCAACTTTCACATAGGCTCGATTTCCGCCGCTCCCTCGAGTCCGGGCTTCGTTCTTCCCCGAGAAAATCTTTCACAAGGCGAATACATTCATATATATTCATACTCACCCCTAGCTCTCCTCCTAGCACTTTGGCGGAGTAGAGGTATAAGAGATCGACGACAAAAAAAAAAAACAGAAGCTATTTTATTAACCGGGCTGGGCCCCAGGCCCACGCCCGGTTAATAAATAAATAAAATAAATAAATAAAATAAGTGACCCTCCATAGGGGGGCTTAAGGTGATTTTTTACAAACGCATTTAAACGCAGCGTTTGAAATGCTTTTCAAACCCATTTCAAATTATTTCAAATGCATTTCAAATGTGTTTCAAACGGTTTCAAACTGAAGGCGTTTCAAACAGAAGAAACGCGTTTCATTGCGTTTGAAACACAAAAATAATTAATTAAGATGTGCATAATTATTTCCACTACAGAGGTTAACGGCCATACGCCGGCCAAATTTAGAACAGAGCCGGACAACTAGGGTCTTTTTTGTAGGGAAGCTCGCGCACGAACTATTAGACGAATGAATAGAAAAAGTTTTGCAGAACCGGTTCAAGCGTGATGGAAACAAGTCCTATTAATAAATGCTAAAAGCGGGAACTTTATAGCTTTAGCTCAAAAATAGTATCCGATATACGGATAGCTTCGAAGGGGCAGCTCATAATCATGGATTAAACGTAAACAAAATATTAAGAATCGATGACGTGTAAAGTTTCTAAAATTAAAGTTCATTCGTAAATCTTGTATGCATCATCGACGGTCGTAGCCTAATTTACATTCCGTAGATTATTATCTGTTCTCTGGATCATGCTGGATACATGACGCACGCAATAAAAAACTGCTAACAGCTAGTAGAATTAACACAAAAAAAAATCCATAGAGTGCATTAACTGAAAAATTGAAACAGAACTACAAACGTATGTAAAAATCGACCGCCATTTCCTTCATTCAAGATACAAAAGAATGTCGCGCTTTTGTGAACAGATGATCGGCGGACTGATTAAACTAAAGATAACACTGACGTCTTCGACCCGCAAGAGTTACAAGTATGTTTAATACAGGGCTAGAGGAGTTAATACATTGAGGTAAATTGTTGTAACATTACAGGAAAGAAAACGAGGAGTTATCGTACTGTGTTGGTTTCACTTGGAATCGAGGCATAGAACTGATGGGCCTCCGTGGCAAACGTCAGTGTTGCGTGCGTTATGCTCGATCTGCGGTTAGAAGTCTTGTCTGCTGTCGATGTCATGTAAGTAAGTATGTCAAGCCTTGTCCGAGCGTTTCTGTTTTAGGTGCGCGCTCAATGCATTGCGAAGTGTTTGAAAAACGTTGCAAGATCGTCAATTTTATACACATGTAATGATGTTTATACTGTGTACGTGCTCGCTTACACGTTTTTAGAACAAGAAATACACCTGAACATTCCTGTTATCTTTCTTGATATCTTTCGCGTATTTATACACGTAAACATGCTTTTAGAACGAGGTTATTCCCCAGGATTATTCCAGCGTCTTTAGAACACTTTTACGCGCTGTTCTCTTATTAAACAAATTAATTACTAGGTACATGATGTAGGCGAGTTGACTTCAGTGTGGGCGAGTTAACTTGTTGGCGAAGCGACCGGCTTCGCATACGGAACTTGATTGACTTTGTCCAAAACCGAGTGGAAGGTTTTCGATGGTTGCGACTCAGATGAAGCTTAAATCAACGGAGACGACGCTCCAAGAATACTAATTCATGCATTGGAATGTCGTACGATCTTGAATTCATACTCGAAAGGAAAGGTAATTACAGAATTACAGGAGTTGACAAATAATGTCATAGTTAATTTTGAGAATACTGCTATGCACTCTATAAAAACTTTCTTGTTGTTTATTTTATTGATCGACCTAACGATGGAATATTACTGAACTTTTAATCAAAAGTAAAAAGTGTGACTGCACCACCGTGATTTATCTAGCTTTTTAAATTTCATTAACGACGCCTGAAGTTACCGTTTACCATCTTCAGTCCAGCATTTGTTGTGTTGTCGAATAATTATGCTTCAGTGGTAATAATAATGCAGGTTGTTGGCAGATGGGCGTTTCAAATGCATTTCTCCACGTTTCAAACGCTGAAAAAAGTAAACGTTTCTAACACTGTTTGAAATGTGTTTCAAACGGGTTTCAAATTATTTCAAACGGGTTTCAAATGCGTTTCAAATATAAACGCCTTGAAACGCTGATGCGATAAGCCCCCTTTTCCTATGGAGGGTCACACGAATACACGTCACACGACAACCTTTTACCTGTAGAAATTTCATTTATCTCTTCAGTTATCAATTGCTCGTTTTAAACAACTGAAGCTGTGCCGGAATGATTTTCAAAAATTCTGCTCCAGTAAACTAGCTCGCCGTCTTCTTTTCGCGGCTTCGCCCCTCGCGCGTGAGGCTTAAACGTAACCCGGCCGCACTAGGCTGACAAAATTTGTTTGGCGCTACCAAAATATACTACAAATTTTGTCTCCGCCAAATTTTCATTTTGATAAACGCGTACGCACTTGAAAACCAAAAATCATGACAAATTTTTCGCGAACCACAACATATCAATCACGTAGAAACCGAAAACCTCTGTTGTTGCTGTGAAATTTTGCATTCAACTCCTCGACAATCTTTTAAAACCAGTACTTTCTAAAGTTTTTACTCTCCTGCCTTCGTGGTATGATACACAAACTGATTAACTAGATATTTCTTCTTCTCGGACTGAAATTTTAAACGACTTGCATGTTTCTTGCCGCTTTTCCCGACTGTCACTGTCACTTTTTAGCGCAAACTTGTACCCGATCGGACGTGCACTTGTCACTGCTTATAAAGCAAATTGTGCTACTCAAACATCAGTATAGGTGCTGCTAGCAGGTAAAATTTTGGACCGGTACAAGTTGTACGGACCGAGGCAAGCGAATAATCATCGCTGTAACCTTGAGATTAATGTGTGTGAATTGACGAATCTGTCAGTTTTGACGCTTGACAAAATTTTGTCCTGCTCTGGGGCAGGATGACGGCGCCTTTGAAGTTTGGTAAGGCTTGACAAAATTTTGGTAGGAAAAAAATCGCCGTTCGCACTTGTGAAACGGAACTGATGACAGATATTTTTGCAAAACAAACAAAAATTCGCCTAGTGCGGCCGGGCCATTTCAGGAAACTTCAATAACGATAGTACAACTCAAACAAATGAATTGTACGAAGGACTCTAAAAGACCGGCGGTTACTCAACAAAAGCTTCAACAATGTGACTCAATCAAACGCGACCCTGTTCGTGCAGTTGTCAAAGAAATACACCTACGTAAATAAAAACATTTAAAAACAAACGTGTCTTTCATATTTATTTTGCAACGCAATTTCTCTCCATATAGCTCACTAAATATGCCAATCTTCTTTTTGAGCATTGCACTTGACACCACTGTCAATGAAGCGAAACAATCGAACAATGCCATATCATGTTCAGTTATTCAAAGAATTGTTACAAAAAAGTCTTACGAAGGAATGTACAAAGAATGCTTCGACGACGACAATAATGGGCACTTGCGCAAGCGCAGTACCCATAAAAATTACAAAACCAACAAAGTTGCTGCACTATCCTCAACGGCGACAACTCGGAGAACGAAGTCTTGACCTATATTATCAATTGAGAGGTCTTGTGAGAGTTGACGAAAGCCATTGGTGTGGAAATGTTTATATCTAGTATACATGTCTGAAATTATAAAGGGATGATGTGGATTCATGACTGCTGGGTGTAGAGAAATATAACTTTGCGATGGTGAAAATTTCGGGGAATAGGCTATTTCTGCTTTTATTTTTATTAACAACCTCGATGTGAAAGGACGCACTCTACATCTGCAAATACTGATTTAAAAAGAATAAAAGTTGTGGAAATAAACTAAATATAAAATGTAACGTAATAAATAAATCTAGCATGCACCTGGCAAACATGTAGCGGGTTTGCGTGACGAATTCAAATTCAAAGTTTGTGCTTGTTTCATGTAATTGTTCATGCATTATTACATTTACACTGATATATCTAAAACTATTATAGCAACAACCTGTAGTTTGTTTATAATTCACGGAAATCAAACAATAATGTCGTCACTTTCTATTCACGTCTTATTTTTTTCGCGTGACAATTTGTTATGTAAATAAACAGCCAGGAAATACTTGCAATTAAAAGACTAAAGACTAGTAACCAAGTACCCAGGTGTTCCCCTCCCGCTTACTCGATTTGGCACGAAATGACTTCCTGAGATAGGAAGAGCCGGCACACAAACCCGTTCCCAGGCTCCCAGCAGGTGAACGTAAGTACCCCTCTCCAGGGAGAGAAAGAGAATGTATAGGAACAGTCCTGCTAGGAACTAGGCTGAAGGAATTACCAGGTTTAAGTTTTAATTTAAATCAAATTGCTTTTCATGAAAAAAGAAATGTGACTCTTTCAATCTTTCGGTTCCTATTAAAGTGCAACTAACCCCCAAAATTTTTATTCGCTTAAATAAATGTACTTGTTATTTGAAACTTAACTGCGAAATTTTTTTTGGATTTGGTTGAATCCTCGATTTTCTGTGCCCCGGCAAAGTGACCAAAAACGCCGCCATTTTTGTTCACGGCCGCGTTTTTGACTGGGAATGAATTTAGCGGCTCGTGACGTCAACTCAGGAGCCTTTGATCCTTCGCGTCCACTCATTTCCTTCAGGAAGATGCGATACACATTCGAAAAGTGCGTAGAAACGCCTTCCAGGTGCGTTATTGGCCGTTGCAGTAACACCCCAGATTTAGAGAAAGGTATACTATACCATTCTAGAGCGATCGTCGAGAAAATACGAAAAAGACAGTGGATGTAAACTCAAGCGAACGAAGTAAAGTGGGACTGTGAGAGCCATAATTTGCTCAAGAACTCCGTCTAGAATTTGTCCGCGCACTTCTAGCAGGCTGACTTCCAAAGGCTATTTAACCCGGTCGAAGCCAACCCAACTAGCCATCGACCAAATGTTACCGAGAACCTATCTCTACCATCGCTATAGCCAGAAATGTAAGCCCATGAAATTCAGTAGCGCGAGCGTAGAAACCGAGCATTCATCCGTAGTATCGCGCATCTGTAATGGTGTTAACATTTCACCCTCGTGCGAAGCAATTTCAGGAATATTGATGAAAGTCAAAGACGAATTTCTTTCGAAGGATAAAATAGGAAAAATGACAAATATTTGAACTCCAAAGTTTTTCTGAGGCCGGGAAATAAGCAATGCGATAAACCGTATACTCATCGTAATATCAATGCGGACTACAGAGGGAACAGGTCCACTTCGCTTATCGAGGTTTAAAAAGTGCTATTTATTTGACGGTTTTTACTTCAAAATTAACTTAGTTCACTATGGTGGTTATTTGGAGTAGCAACGACAAACGTTTGAGGATGTCAAAACTGTAGTGATGTGGCTTGTTTCCTTTCAGCTTGTTTTTTTTATGGCTTCAATTTCCAGGCCCGAGCAAGCCGCGCGGAGCAAGCCGATTTTCAATCGATCGAAAAAAGCCGCGAGCGAGAGAAAACTGCGACAGTTACTTGGCTTTTGTAAAAATCAAAACCCTCTAAATGGTGAAAAGCTGGCATTTAACAGAATAACCATTGCTTTACAAAATACATACTCGCTAAAGCAAAAATATAAATGATCATACGGCTCGCGTATATCGATGCATGGGAGTACTATAGGTGACAATAATTGCTTACCATTGACTGACTTCTTCAGTGCTATCTAAGCGGTCCTTTGTGCTTTCTTTTCGACTCTTCGTTCGCTTTGACCTCCTTTTCGCATTTAGTTGTCCATTCCAGGTGACCGGGCAGTTCATCCAAGAAGATATCTTACTCATTGCTGCTTGAAGTATCGATTGCGAATCTATTTGTTTACATCTGGTTTGACAAGTATTAGTGATAAGACTAACCAAGAATCCACTCTTTCTTTGCCGTCAAGTCTAGCTTGAATTGCTTCCTCTAGCTTCTTGTCTTCTTCTTCTTCTTCCTCCTTTTCGTATTTCTTCAGCCATTCCTCGTCCACATACGGTTCGTCGGCATAAGCGAAAGCCATCCCATCTGTGTGCTTCGATCATCACGGGAAGCTTGCGACCCGTGCATCTTCCACTTCGATCTCAACATTTTTGTGTCATAGTCTTCCGAATTGTAACTAGACTCCGAATTTGAGTCACTAGATGACATATCTAGCTTGAGTTAAAATTCTGTGGCTTTCGAAAATAAAACGGCTCGGAAATAACGAAAAGAATATCTACGCTCGAAGGATTCCCAGTCAAATGCTTGTAAACATGATAAATCACACTCCTGCTTTGACGTCACATTGCTCGACCCAGGACTCCCATTTGCGCGGTGGTGAACATGGAAAACCTGACTTTAAACAACTGTAGAAACGCGGGGATTTTATCAATCACGATAATTTTTTCGCAGACGTGATCGGGGCAATAGATAGATTTTAAAGAGAAAAAAAAAATTTTGGGGGTTAGTTGCACTTTAACGAATTTGTGTATGCATTCGCAATGTTTAACGCCTGAGAAAAATAACTAACTTTCACACCAGATTTATTTCACACACGTAATTATTAATTAAATATTAAATATGTAACTTCAGAAACTACGAATCTTGGCAAATATTTGCCAAATAAAAATGTTTACATTAAAATAACCGTCACACATATGTATATACAGTGGATTGGGCTGTCATTTCTCTCATCACAAGAAACTAATAACTAAATATTAAGTAAACTAACCTCAATTTCCAAAAGTTTTATTGATTTCCATGAAGACTAATCCTTTTAGTAGAAATACAAAAATTATTGCAGTCCGACGTTTCGATGATTCTATGATTCTATCTATTCTATCATTCTATCAACTCTCTCAAGAGATCATTACTCGAACGTTGGCAGAAAGATGAGATCAAATAGTTTCTTATATTAATTTAGCATTATTAGTTTAGTCTAGCATCAGTTTAGTCTAGCATCAGTTTAGTTTAGCATTATTAGTTTTAATTAGTACTTTTCAAACCTTTGTAAACATGTATATATTCTGAACTATCATTATTTGTAAATTGGCCTGAAAAGCCCTATGGGGAGTGTCCAATAAAATGTATGTATCATTATCAAGGGAAGAGTGAAAATTTTTAGTTGAGAAATGAATATAAATTAGTGAAAATAATTGGCATTTTTTTGGAGTCTTTAAGTTATGTAAATAACTTAGCGCGGATGGAGTCTGATTGCACGTTTAAAGTTGGTTGCAATTCTTTGATTATGAGCATCTCATAAATAAGACAGTCGAATTTATTTCGGCACTTCTTAAGAGTTAATGCCACTAAGGACCGTAGATATCGCGGACACAGCTCAAAATTCAATATCGCCCATACTTTGTACATTGGTAGGCCCGAGTCCCATACTTATGACAAGGATGTTTATTTTCTGAAATATGCACTCGTTTGTGAGAAATTAATTTAACCCGTCAACGGTATTTTCGTAAACAAAACTTCCAAAATAGTCAACATTCGTGGCGTGGCCAAGTCAACCAATCGCAAGTTTTGAATCAATTTCACACAAATCCTGTTATATTAATGCTTCTGCAATTGTTTGATTGTAAAAAAAGATAACTATCTCTGCTTACAAATATAATATGATTTTTTTAACAAACGCACCCTCCAGCTTCTCTGAAAAGTGTTCGATGGTACCCCAAACAAGCCGACCCAAAATGCCCGCGGTACGCAACGGATCTCACCAGAAAACCTGCTGAGGCATGCTCAAGGATGGTTTTAACTTTTTGTCGTTTCATTTCCTTGGGATCTTTTGTAATTGTACCATAAAATGTTCCGAAAGTGAGCACATTCTAACTATCCGCCATTTTGAAATGTACAAGAAGTAAACACTTGAAATATTGCCGCCTTCGCCTATCGTACAAACATCAGGCGTCAGAAACATATGTTTGCACTTGCTTTCAAATATAAATCACTTCTGTATCTCTCCACAGGATAAAGCAAATATACACGTAAAATTTTATAGAGTCACACCGAAAAGAAACGCGTCGAGCAAAGGCTCTGTAATCAAACTTAAATCTGGCGTGACTCACCTCAGTAACCTCGTTCAACAATCCATCTTGATATGTTTCGCTCTTTCTTTCGTGCTAAATGTTGCTTTCTCCTATACACAAGCCACCTTTAGTACTTTGATGCCACTCTGATGAATCTGCGAGCTTTCTAGGACAAGATTTGCCACATATCGACAATTGAACAAATTGACGCCACGGTTCAACACGGTCTGGTGATTTAATCGATATATGTCATGTCACGCAATAGATCAACAACGAATCCTTAGCCCAGGGCTAAATTTTTTTCTTTAATTCTAAATTTTGTTTTGAGTTAATTTTTTCCGTTTGTTTTGAGACAAGTATCAAATGCTCAAATTGTCCCAAAATAGGTCCTTTGCGTGAGCTGGTCATTTAATACAGAGGATATAATTTGTACGGGGGGAAAAGGTCGCCACTGCTAGTGCAAGGCCTGCCATCAAGCAACTTTCTTTCCATACAAAAATCCTCTAATCCTCCAGCATTCGGTGATACTTTTCTCATGTATTTTCCAGTTGTGGCATTCTTCAAGTCTTAGTGAGAGACAAGTCACGTGATCTAGTCATGCCAAGGGCTTAAAATAAAGTGTAACCCTCAGTAGGGAGTGCTTATTAAAATAAAATATTCGGTGCTTTATAAATAGGCCAAAACTCTGTTGAACAGTATTTAAACATAAAAAAGATAACTGTAATTCTGCTGATACAAACTTGTGGCAGTCAGTAATGTACCAAAAGTCTTTCCGTTTCTTTGACAAAAATTTGAAAAAGAAGCGACACTCGCCTGCGCTCCGCTTCACCCCATCGTATTCCGCGCGGATGACGCTTTTCGCCGCTCGCGTGTTTTACTTCAAGCTTTAAAAGTCTCGAATGAGGAAAAGCCTACCTAACCTTCCTCCCAGCTCCCTTCATCACCTGTCACTTTATTGTACATGAACACGCCTTAACAACCTGCGCAATTCGTTATTTCAATTGTTTTTTCTGGCTCCTCTGTCAGCCACGTTTAGCCCGAGATTATCACAAATCTCCCTCAGCATGCCTACCGATAAGATCGATAATTTGTTCTCGTGCACCAAGTTGCAAATGTTGCGCGAAAGGGAAACGATAGGGTGTCGCAAAGCAACCTCCTCTTCGACAACTGCATGAAGCTTTGAATGTAGATATTCGGCTTCAACTGCATTCTACTGGTCTTCATCGTCGCTGTCAGATTCTTCATCCTGCGTTGGTGAAGCCTTCCGAATTTTGGCCGCCAGTCGAGAGAAGAAGCCTGCCACCTGTTGTGGCGAAAGAACATATTTTCCAACAAAAAGGCGAGCTCCCGATACACTTCTAACTTTTCGCATGTCCTGCTAAACGTCTTTTGGGTCGGACTTTTTTCCACGTTCCTCTCCAATGACAAATTGTTCGGTCAGGTATTTCTTTTGTTCCTCTGTAAACGGTGTTTTCCTCTTAGTTGTTTTCAGTGCCCATCCCATCTGAAGTGGCGAAAGCAAGTCTGCAACTGTACCATCCGAGGCTGCTGCACTGAAACCGATTGTTGGAACTTGTGTTCGTTCTCCAGTTATTTTCGCCGCGTATCCTCGCTTGGCCTTGTCAAACTGAATGTTTCCTGTTCCAGTGCGCACTTACGCCTTCCCGCATATAAATGCGCCTGCAAAGCTGAAGACCGCTGAAATGTCCTGATACAACCCTCCTCTGGACAAGTGAATATCCCGCTCTCTTCTGCTATCGCTTCTTCATCTTCGATGCCTGTTCACATGGAGGGAGGGTGACCCGGGTACCAGGGTCACCCTCCTAGCCGGGCTACCCTGGGAGGGCCAACTTTTCATACATTTCTTTACAAAGCACACTGAAGTGTTTACATGATAGCCAGGGTCACCCGCCTACCCGGGTCACCCTGTCTGCTTGCCAGGGTCACCCTCCTAGGCGGGCTATCTTTTCTGCATGTAAACGGTCAACCCGGGTCACCCTCCTAGGCGGGCTATCTCTGTTGACTTGAAAACCCGCGAAAATGGCGAAACAAGCGATAAAATAGCAAACTCGCCGCTATAGCCTTTCTTCTTGCTGCCATATTTGTTATGTAGTGCTTAATAAATCGCGCCGTTGCAATAAAAAAAGTCCGCCAAAACATGAGCCCGCCAAAACAGAGCCCGTCAAAAAAAGATAGCTCGCCTATATGATAGCCCGCCCTAATAGCCCGCCCATGTAAAGGCGGGCTATGTTTTAGCCCGGCTGGGAGGGTGACCCTGGTACCCGGGTCACCCTCCCTCCATGTAAACAGGGGACACAGATTCATTTCCTGGATGTCTGCTGGCGTTTGAAAACATCCACCTCTTGCTAGAATCAGCTCTACCTCGGTTTTACACCCACTGAACTTAAACATTTTTTTGTGGCTCGAGATACTCTTGCTACATGATGTAAGAGGCACTACCAGGCACGACTGTATCTTTGATCTTGGATCATGGCCACATTCTCCACCGACTAAAAGTGAGAAGGTACACGCCATTCTTCTTCAAATAATTTGAAAAGCAACCAAACGTCACAAACGCTTGTTGTTGTTTACAAGACACAAAGGGAGTATTTTCGGAAACATGACAGAAAATTGACAGCTCCAAAAAATTGGTTGGAAATCGAAGACAATATTCATCTCTATGCGGTTGCTTTAAACCTACTTTAATAGTGAGGGACTATTTCAACGCGCTTCAGTAGTGTCACGCAAGCCGATCAGACAAAAATACCGTTTATGGAGCCGAGGATGCTTATACTTTCAGGTAAACATTATAGAAAAGTGATTGACTTTAATACAGGCTAGATTTGTACTGCTTTTTTAATGTAAAAAGGGGTAAAATCAGCAAGCGTTTGGAAAAGCTTCGTGCTCGTGACATTGAACTTTGCGGGAGCGTGCCGAAATATTTACACAAGCTGATCTCAATAATTGATTGTGTGATCTTTGATCCTGTGATTGTCGTTCGAAAACAAGTTTTCTTGAATAATATCTTCTAAAAAACAAAAGCAAATAGCTGAACTCTCAAAATGAGGAGATTTAGGACAGAAAATATTATGTAATTACACAACAACTTCATGTTTCGGAGACAGCAAAATTATTGTGTAAACACAGGCAAAAATCTACTCGCGTTTTACTGTGATTTCTTTGATTTTGCAGATCAGATGGAAACAATGTTTAATCTGAATTTGATTAATGGTATCTTTATTTTCAAGACAGTTTATTGACATCGGATAAAAAGATAAAAATCAGATAAACTCTTGCTTGGTGGTCGACGTAGTTGTACTGATTTCAACATGGCGGCTCTCTTCAAATCTGTCAAATTAGCAAACTTCAAAGAAGAATTATCGCGAAATTAACGACTGTCCCAAAAAAATAAAAGCATAACTGTGAACATCTATCCTTTAACTGTATTCACAATATGGTTTGGGGCTTTATCTTGGAGTACCGACAGGCTTTTTTTCCAGTTGAAATAGGCTACCACGGAGCTTTTTCAAAACGAGCTCCAACATGTCTTGAAGAAAAGGCTCATAACTGACTATAACAAGAAAATTACTCCCTCTGCTATCGTCAGTAAATTGACTAAGGCCCAAACTATAAAGCTATCGCAAAGAAAGTTTTACAGATGATTTTCAACTCACGCGCCGGAGCCATGGATATGATGAAATTTCGATCATTCGAATAGTGAAATTTGGCTCAATCGGGACCCAACGGTTTTTATTTAATTTCTCTTAAAAAAGCGAATATTAGAACAAACTAACAACATTTTGTTTACTTTAGTACAAAGGTCTATCAATATAAAAAGTATAAGCAAAATCGAATTTTGGGCTGTGTCCGCGATTTTGAAATAATCTCTGATTTTTATTGACATTAACTCTTAAATACCGAAAAGTTGTTATTCAAATTCGGTTTTGACATTCCGTGATCCTCGTGCATGTGCTTTCCAATTGATGAATTCAGTGAGCCGTGTTCCGCAACGCGTTGATGTAAATGTCGGTTGGTGTCACCAGGGCGCTGGAATGGATGGTGTCACCAACATAGTCCATATCACATAGACCACATTTAAAATGATACACGACGCATTGCTCGCTGATGAGCTTAGGTTTCGGTTCCCTTGTTTTTAGGAGGCTTCCGATTTTGCGGCTTGTAAACACGGGTTGTAAACGTGTTCCAATTTTGCTGCCAAGGTGTTGTAGTTGTTTCTTTGTGCTGTCGGCAGATTTCTAATCCTTTTTAAACAGCAAAGCGTCTAGCCCAAATACAGTTGTAAACAAGTCCATCTTCCGTTCATCCGTATTCCTATTTCCCATTGTAATCATTCCATTGCGAGACTGCATCTTATGTTTTAGTATCGACTTGTTAATATTATTCACGGCATTTCCGAGAATACACCTTACTGATTGAAATCGCGAGAGTGCCTAACCCGTTTACTCGGCTCATGGACTACATGTATGCGCATTCTCTGTGAGTAAAAAATGAAGCAGCCATGAGCACGCGTCGCGGGCCTATTTTTTTAAAGCGCAGTTTAAGAAGATGAAGCAACTTGTTAGACCACGTTTAGATGTGGTCTCCGTAGAATGGGGCTCATCTGCAGGCATTCTAATAGTAAATGCAATTTAGACTCCGCCTAGCCGTGGTACATGTATATGGCAGCCTTGGTATACACCTATTTCAATTAACGTTGTCGGATAAAAATCGGATAAAAGCGTAAAGCCTACAAGACAAGACCAAATGGTAGTCTGGGTATTCATTAAAATTTGCATATTGCTGGATAAGACTCTACACGTTTTTATTTCGCACATGATGTATTTGGTTTTCCCCGAATTATATAATTTGTTTTTCCATGTTTTTTCGCTAGCTTATTCTGCTAAAATTTAGTTTGGCTAAAAGTAGCTTACTTCTACAGGTTTAAAACAAAAAGGAAACGTTTTAAATAATGTCTTACACTGTACATGTTACTTCTCATTAGTATTCGGTGCGTGCAGCAGTTTTCTACTTTTACCCATGCTACCTTTCGGTCTTGTCTTGTGGGCTTTTAAAAACATTTCTATCCGACAACGTTAATTGAAATAGGTGTATATATATGGAAAAACTTTGGCTCGCCCCCCAGGGTCACCCTACCTCCAAAGCAAGTGACCCTCCACCCAGGATCACCCCAGGTGCCAATTAGCCAACTTTGCGATTTCTCATGTAAACTGTTCGCTGCTACTTACATCATTCTATAAAGAAATTAATGAAATGTTTTCTCACCGGGACTGGCTCGGTAAGGAGGGTGACCCTCCTACCATTTCTCCATATAAACAGGCCCTAAATCTCGATTTAGCCTTAAACCAGGTTAAATATTCGGCCCTTTGAGTTCTTTCTTCACGAGTCCAGCCCGGTAATGTCACAATGCACAATCCTGCTGGTAAATTCACGAGCTCCTCACTCCCTGAGTTTAGATTTTTTCACAAAAAGGGAGATTTGCAACAAATACAAATCCATGAAGATCACAGGCTCCCCGAGCTCACGTTATGAGTCAGCTTAATGCCGTAATGTGTCAGCAGTAATGGATAAAAATATAAGGGTTTGTACGGTAAAGTTCTCAATAAAATTGCCTAACTTTACTTCTACGGTGTTTTACTTGCTGTCTGTGTTGTTGTTTTGCTGATTTAAACACAGAGCGAGCCAAAAAGTCGAAGCTGAGGTGAGCTGAGGCTGCCAATCACAAATCCCAACGGACGACCAATGGTCTCATTTTATTGGTTAATTCACCCAGGTCTAATTATGTGCAATTATTCAGTATTGTCAAGTTGTTTTCACACAAAGCTTGTAAATCTGAATAATTTTGAAAATCCCGCCAAAGTCATATTCACGAGACTTGTTCTAGTTCTCGACAAACTCGGATAAATGGAAACAGGTGGCTCTTTGATCGCAGGCTTGAGCTTTGCAGCAATTTTAGTAGCCAGTGCGTGCAGAGGTCTCCTATTTCCTTCAGTGCTTCACGCGGAAAAGGGTCGTCTGCGAAACCGCATTCCTAATCGTGTTCCAGCACCATGCTGTTTCTCCAGAATTCGGGACCGCGCTCTGAATGGTTGCTTGACAGTAGGCATTGTTTAGAATCAACTCGGGTTTGGCTATCGTCCGAAATACTCGAGATAATTTATGCTGCATGAATTCAACGGAGCTAAAACAGGTCGGCGATGTCGTGTAATTGTGTGTTGTGTTTTTTGCCAATCGTGAATCATAACGACAACAAATCTTAATCAATGTCGCGGAGAATTTAAAGATTATGAGGAAATCCTTTCTCTGTAGTTTGCGGTTCACTTAACATCGCCGTACGTACATCTGTAAACAACCCAATACGTTGGAAAGCTACGGAAGCGAAGAGGACTTTACAATAACTTTCGAAAAATCGAAGAGGAACTTTTAAATGACTACAGTTCTACAGCTCTACAGCAGGACTGACAGTTTATAATACTGTAAAGAAGAAGTCCCAAGCACTTGGAAAGGACAGTGTGGAAACATCGGCTTCTCCGGCCCGAGAAGCGAATTCTTTTGGACGAATCGTTTTCTTATTTGCTGGACAGTCGAACTCACATTTCGCATTACATTACTCCTGTTAGACAGAGACAGAGATTGACTTCTCTTTCGGCGCGCGCGCGATGAAAAGGAACCTCTGTCTGCACACAACCGTCATTTGATCTTGCCGCTTCCCAAATCTGGGATGAATAAATTAACAAAATACTGGTTTTTAACCGGTTAAAACCCGTTAAAACCTAGAAGTGCGCGCGCTTGCACGCGCTTCATCACGCATACGGGCCACTTGCATGCGTCAGTACAAAATTTCCTTTCAAAAACTGCTTCAAACTCGCTAAATCAGCAGAAACAATAATCATATATTGAAAAATATATTCTACTAACTGAACTAACCATTTTCCTAAGAAATTTCCGGGAAAATTGCCAAGTTAACTCGGTACAGATGCAAAGAAATACAAAAGCTTACGCGTACAACTAGCGCGCGCGTGCTGAGCGCACGAGTATTTATAGTGACGTAGTTCGCGTATGCACGATAGGAAATCGAGCGGTTTTGTGCAGAGGTTCCTTCTCGTCGCGCGCGGAAACGTGAATCTCTGTCTCGCAGGGTAAGGGATTCATTGTTTGCATTCAGTCCTTCCAAACGGTGAATAGATATATTTGTTTTGCGCTCAATATTTATTATTTAGCTTGTTTTATTTGACAGAAATCAATTAGTTGTTTAGATAAACCAATCCCAATTTTTCTCGACCGTTGTAGCTACGACCGTTGTTGTGCGGCGTTTCGGCTTTGGCCACATGTCACTAATGACAAAAAATAGCCAACAAAGCGCTTCAGAGGGGGCGTGTCCTTGCCTTTATAGGCTCGCTCCGTGTTTAAGGCGGTTTTAGTGATTTTTTTGATTCAGTCTTTCTCTCGATCTCTTGGGAAGAGGATCGAGACACTGAATCAAAAAAATCTCTAAAACTGCGTATCAGCGAAACAGCAACAACACAGAAAGCAAGTAAAACACCATGGATGTAAAGTAAGGCAATTTTATTTAGAAGTTTACTGTACAATGGAACCCCGCCTTAGGGCCACCCATTAATACAGCCACCTCGTTATTACGGCCACTTTATTTTGGCCCAAACTAAAGCTAAGTCAGTCATTTTCTTATTTAAAGAACCCCTTTAATACGGCCACCCCGTTATTATGGCCAGTTTTCTTTGGCCAGTAGGTGTCCGTATTAACGGGGTTCCACTGTATTTCTATCTCGTAAAATCTATTTGTAAAATCCCCATACAAACCCTCAGGTATATTTTTTGCCATTCTGTACTGCTGACACAATACGGCATATCGTATAGCTGACTCACAACTTTGAGCTTGGGGTGCCTGTGTAAATTAAGATAGGACCAAATATCTCTCTTTGGTTTCGGAAAAAATTGTTTCTTTCATTAGCACTAATTTAAACTGAGTGGTCCAAAAGGTGTCCCATTGACAGAGGTACAGTTTTGTATCTCTGAGTTATACATGATCGTGAGTAAAATAAATAATTATGTTTGTTCATAAGTAAGATTTAATACAATTCATTAATGATTTTTGCCATCTTTGTTTTTAATTCGCAGTCATCAAAGAAGGTACACCAACGGATTATGAATTACATCAGCTAGCAAACGATATAAGTGGATCGTGGAAGGCTCTTGGCCGTGAGTTAAAGATTGGCGAGGCAAAGCTTGATCAATTTGAAAGTGACGGTATGCTGGACACATATGAACAAGCATACCAAATGCTTTGGCGCTGGAAGGAAAGTAATGCAGCTGCCGCAACATACCGCAACTTACACAATGCCTTGACAGCACTGGGTTACAATAGTTTGGCCAAAAAGTATTGTAAGTTGTACTGAGTGAAAGTGATATGCATGTACATGTAAAGGTTTAGTTAGAAGTATAAAAACATGTTCATTATAAATTGTCTTTCCCAAGACCTCAACACATTTACATGTAAGGACAACAGCATGGCCTAAAATTTCAATAAACATGAGACATGCGCTGCTGTTATTCTGAGAAAGCAACCTGACCAAATAATAAAGGTCCTTCCTTTGCGAGGTATTAGTGAAGAGATTTTATGTAACCTAATTTCCTAGTTTTTATAACTTACACTGGTTTTACTGTTAATGTTGTGTAACATATGTGAAAGAACATATTAGTTTATGTGGAGCTTTTGTCATGGGATCACTCTCTTCTAAGATGTTGACTTTTGGAAATTTTAAAGAAACGTTTGGAAAATTGAATTATGACATTTTGCTTCTAACAACGCTTCAAATACTACTGCAACGACACAAGATATATACATTTTTTTCACTTGAGTCGCAGTTTTCCTTGTGGTACACTACAAGCTACTTGTGCAACAGACGCATGCGTGTTAAGCGCCCAAATTCGGAATATAATCATCAGAAGCTCTATTTATTGACCAGATTTCCTACAAGTCACTGACTTGATTTGTCCCAAATCAGGACATTTGTAGGAAAAAGGACAATCTCTATAAATTATTGTTGAAATTTCCAAAACAAAATGTTATGACTAAAAACAGGCAAATATATTGAAAAAGCGAGTAACTTGAATGAAAGCTATGCGGTAAAACCACATGAGTGTCTTGTCTACTCGCAATTGAGAGTACGGTTTCTATTTAAAGTCGCGTATGTGAATTTAAACCCCTGAACTACCCGCAAATAAATATTTCCGCTTGGTGGAAATGAAGCAATTTTCCTACCTATAAACAAAGTAGAGAATACATTAGTCCTGCCTTTCAAGCTTCAAAATTATGTTCGATACAGAGGCCATTTCCCTAGGCTGTACGAGCTGAAATATTTTCTGAAGTTTATCAGTGTATTGAGTTTATTATAGGAATCGCATCGAAAATTAAATATTTGGAAAGCAAAGACGAATGTCAGCAGGCAACATCATGTATTGTTGCAAAATAGTGTAGGAAATCTGACTGTGACCTTAGCATGTTAGGGACTGTGCAATAATTATCAGGAGGGGGGGGGGTTGGAAAATGGGTTTCATGTAGGAAAATATTAGGTAATACCCCCCCCCCCCCTCCTAAAGGAGTGAATTTAGTTATTGCCCCCCTCTAATCAGTCAGAAATTATGTACGACCCCCCCCCCCCCCCCCCCTCACAGTATACACACACTTTATACAAGTACCCTGCATTTTCTCTACACCTGTGGATTAAAATCTTATAACAGAAAGAAGAGCTAGCTCCTACTACATGTTTAATTGTTGGACATCTGGAACAAACATCACATCCGTAGCAATGTACAACAGAGCCATAGCAGAAGGAAAAGAGCATGTGTGTTATTTTCAGGTCCGGTGAAATTTTTCGGTCCCCACCTTATAAATAGGTATGGATTCGCCAATGTAATATGTACTTGAAATAAAATGTTAAGCCCCCCCCCCCCCCTCTCTTGAGTGACTTATTTTACCTAGAGCCCCCCCCTCTCTCCTTGCTTTGATTTTACTTTATGCCCCCCCCCCCCTCTGGTTTTCCAAGCCTCCCCCCCTCCTGGTAATTATTGCACAGTCCCTTATTCGATCTCTTTAACTTTACACCAAGGGTGTAACGCAATACAGTCAACTCTCCCTCGCGCTATTACGGACTCCAGGGGTGAGGGACTTGACTGTACGTGCATAAAAATATAAGATAAAAAAATAAAAAGAAGAGAAAACAATAAAAGAAAAGAAAATAACATAAAATAATGTAATATAAAACTAGACGTTCTCAAAGAGAAGTTAAGTGCTGCCTCCGTTAAAAACCTCCCGTAAGCTACCACAAGCTTTTACATTATCTGCAGTACCGGTCAAATGTAAGTTGATAGTCTCGACTCGTTCCTCGATCCTCGAAGTTTAGTCCGGGGCCATATGTCATTCCCGTGGGAATTTAATGATCATTTTAGTTTCTTTGCTGAAATATATAGTTTGAAGAATGCTGAATCAAATAAGCTTTGTCACCAATTTTTTCAACGATGGTGACGTCATTTTTATGCAAATGAGATATGACGTCATAGAGTAGCTATTGTATGGCTATAAATGAAGCTAAAATGAACAAATGTGGCTAAATAAATCATATTTCTGGCACATTTAAGGAGATTTTAAGTTGAGCTCAGTTTTCCTGAATACAATTCAAATAGTTTAAATTATTTTAATTATGCTAATTAGTTATGACGTCATATATCGACATGAAATGTTAAAAACAGCTAAATGCAGGGAATTTTAGCAGATTTTTTGTTGTCAAACCTTTGATCAAAAATCTCATTAAAGATTACCATTGCTGTAGTATGCACGTATAGTACGCGCACCAAGCTTGTGTAGTACGTCAGACATAGATCTGCTTCTCATCTGTTGGTGTGCTAATATACTGACTCCAACTTGTAATGGGTTCATGCTGGTGTCAGATTTGGGTTCACACTTTACCTTCGATCTGTCTTAACCTTGTATCTGCGCAAGACTACAGCTTTTGTGTTGACCTCGTTAGTGTGCTTCTCAGTTTGAAGTTCAGTGGCTACACCCGAGAGAATCCACCGAAACAGCAGGTGTAGCCTCCTACGCAGACGCTCTTTGGGCTAGTGCGTGACGAGCCCAAAGAATGTCTGCGTTGGAGGCTACAGCAGGTGCGGATCCAGAAATTGGGCAGATTTTTAAAAATGACTCAAAATAACAGGAAATGCCATTCAGTAGAGAGTCAAACTCTAAAAACTTTTCTGCGCTCAGACTCTAAGAAACTAGTCAAGTTTTTTTTAAACTGGATCCGCGCCTAAGCAGAGTGAAGAGCTTGGTGGAGATCATCTCACTCGAGCTCACTTGCCAACTCACTGCTTGCTTGTAAGATTTCCTGATGCAGAATCTTAGAACAATCAAAAATTATGTTTAAATCACTATCAGAGGAATTGTTAGCCGCGGACTCTATAGCAACAAAATCGATCTGACTCGTTGCGTTGCAAGGCACGTACAACTGGATTAGATGCCGTGAATATTTATAGCGATAATCAGTTTCCTCTAATATTTTCGAGGAGACGAAAACAATGATGGTACCGTAAAATATACAAATAGGCCTTGTGAAAGTCGTCGAGAGACATTATTCTGCCCTTCTTGAGCAAGGTTCTGATCATATTCAGGTGCTCAATATTTGACGCAACATTAGTTTCCTGCATGCCAGATGTTTCAGTGTGGAGCGTACAGCGTATTTTGTCCAGCATGTACGGTGTTACTGAACATCAGTGGATAAAGTATCCTGTGGCTTAACTGCACTGCTTAGATAAACTTTGTACATACAAGTCGTTGTCACAGTTTTCAACAGTCATAAAGCTGCATTCTCCTGTTTTCACTTTGACAAAACAGCACAGTTCCTTATTGAACGCTGCAGTAAACGTGCGCATATATACGTTAAGGTTAGTCAGGTGAAGGCCATCCCGTAGCTTGAGAAAGGACAGCAAAGTCTTTGAAAGCAACTGCTTTCTCAAACCTGCATGGCCGTGGGCTCTTTTGCGTTTTTGGAAACTAACAGTTGTTTTCCTACAACTGGCAAGAAAGCTAGTACCACTCTGTTTCAGATAATCTTCTGACACACCTTCTGAACGTTTACTTGCGTCTACAAACTCACTTTAACTGCACTTTCCTCAAGAGAATACATCAAACAAAATGTTCTTATACGCGTCAATGCTAATGTTTTACACTGGAGGCTCTGTTGTGTCTGTCTGACATACAAATGATGATGATGATGATGATGATTTGTCTGGATTATGAGCCGGCAACAGACGTGTCCGCTTACATAGTATTTTACAACGAGATCGGACGTCAGCATATATAGGGCGCCTCTGGCTGCCGCTATCAGTCCATTGTTGATTTCGCTGTTCCCCATCCAACCCATTGCATGTGAAGTGAATGAATGGAAAGGCCAGACCACACATCGGGGACTACGTCCCCTACTCTTATCGAACAGTGATGTTGGTTCTTTAACGTCCCCTACTTATTTTACTATGAGAAGGTGTAGGAGACAAGGCCAACGGCTTAACGTCACCAACGGCTTAATACGTCACCACCCAATCACCTTTTTTTTCTTCGGAGTATCCTTTGCTAAATAAAGTATATACATGTACGCGACTAGTAATAAGTTATTTTTGTGCTGAGATTCTTTTGGGAGTTAAATCAAGACTTGTCTCTGTTTTAAATAATCATGGCAAATTATCACTTCTATTTATATGCAGTACATAGTTAAAAGAGAGTGTATAACAAATTATATAAGAGTGAGGCATAATTATTTTTTACCAGACAGTTTTGACAAATCGTAAAATAAGTAAGCAATTATAATAAGGATTTAACAAACTTTTATCGCAATACATTGTGGGTAAAACATGTGTAAATGTAAAAACACTAATTTTCTAAAGCGTCTGACATTCGTTTTAGATTCCATGTTATTTACTACAATTGAATGTACATGTAATCAAAAATAGAGCCTCGTAGACGTACATACCATTTTCGTTGCACAGAGTCTTGAAGAAGTTGGAGGATCCGATTCAAGACGAAGTAAAGTGGTTGAACGTTGGAAATGGCAAATTACACATCCTTTATGATTTTTTATATTACATCTTGGCATGTATAGTTTGTATTTAATGCTGATAAGAACGCTCAGCGCAAATAAAGGTAATGAATGTGATTGATTTTGTCACCATAAACTACTGGGTTTACCAGTGATTGTGTCCTATATAGCCAATAAAGTTGATTCATTGATTTATTTATGAACCCAGTCACTTAGCCTTTTACAGTGTTTTGATGCGATCGTAAAAGCATAGGCTACTGCAAAAAGGAAAGATTTATAACGAAATATGATGAAGAAAGATGTATAGACTACACAAAATCAAACAGACAAAACCAGTATTGTTAGCTATGTAGATGTTTATATTAGATGAATAGAAAGAGACATTTCTTCATCCATTAATTTAGAAAAGTGCTATTATGGGCCATATTTATACTATAGAAATTTTTTGACATGATTGAGACAATCTTTACTAAAATCTATACGTTTTTAATGCGTTTTAACGCTTCATGTCAATATATGACGTCATAACTAATTAGCATAAATCGAATTAACAAGGTTGTCAAAACTAAAATAATTTAAACTATTTGAATTTTATTCAGGAAAACTGAGCTCAACTTAAAATGTGCCAGAAATATGATTTATTTAGCCACATTTGTTCATTTTAGTTTCATGCAAATGAGAGACGTCATAACTGATTAGCACAAATCGATATAAGGTTATTAAATCTAAATTAATTTTAACTATTTTAATTTTATTCCCGATAACTGAGCTCAACCTATAAAAATGTGCCCAGAAATAGGAGTTTCGAGGATCGAGTGACTCGAATATAAATATATAAATAGACATGTAGTCGCAACGATCGCAGCGATCGTTGCGACTACATCGCGATCATATGGAAACCATAAAATGCTGCGATCGAAGCGATCGTTGCGTTTTCGATCGCAGAGATAGAAAAATTTCTATCTCTGCGATCGTTGCGATCATATGAAAACCACTCTTGCGATCGTTGCGATCCTTGCGATACAAAATTTCCCAGAAAGCATTGCAATGCACAACAAAGCCTTGCATCCCATAATTTTTCTCAATTTCGGCAAAATGGCGTCCGCAGCTGAGAACGCACGTTTCATGGAAGAAATGCAGAAATATGACTGTATTTATAACAAATTTAGCGAAGACTTCAAGGACCTAGATATAAAGATGAACTGCTGGAAAAAAATTGCCGAAAAGTTCAAAATCAGCATAACTGAGGCTCAAAATAAGTTCAAAACATTAGGACAGCGTATGGACGATTCTTGAAGAAGAAGAAGAATGTACCTTCGGGTTCAGGCAGAGATGCGGTCCCAACAGTGCGATCGTTGCGATCATATGGAAACCGGTTGATCACAACGATCGCTAGGATCGCAGTCGCAAGGATCGTTGCGATCGTTGCGATTATATGGAAACCTATGAATTGATCGCAACGATCGCACGGATCGCAACGATCGCAGTCGCAACGATCGCTGCGATCGTTGCGATTATATGGAAACCAGGCTTAAGGCACGATGCGTAAAAACCGAAATCTTTTGAATCAAAACCTCAAAAGAATCACATGATATTTGGTTATAATTCACGAAAATCAAACGAATAACATCCATTTCTGCCGAATTACTTTTAGTTTTTCTTTCCACCAATTTTTACGCGTAGATTATTAAGACGGATTCCGCTCAACGTTCGAGCAATAAGTGCAAAAATTAATTACTAAAAAACTACTCATAGCAAGGTAACATTTTGAATACTATTTGAAACATATCACTTTAATTCACTTCTCCAAGTGACCCCGCAATTAAATTCTCAAGCATTCTCGAGAAAATTAATGTCAAACCTCGTAAAAAATTATAAAAACGCCCCAAAAAAAAACTGACATGAAGCGTCTTTTTAATTAAAATATGTAATGACTTCTCTCGCGGGGTCAGCTTGGGAGCTAATTTATCGATAATTTCTTCTTAACTGTATTAAAAATGTGCTATGAGTATTTTTTTGGTAACTTAATTTTTTGCACTTATTGCTCGAACGATGAGCGGAATCCGTCTTAATCTTATGCAATATAAATAAATCCGAAATAAGCACGTGATCGTCCTGGTTTGAGTTTTATTTTAAAGTAAGCTGCTTTTCGTGAAATAAAAAGTTATTATTATGAAGGTGCGAAAAAAATGTCAACAAAAGAAGAGCTTTTATATTCGATGCAAGTGAATCGAAGATCGAAGATTCCTGTTTCAGTGTTTCTATCGGCGCCAACAGGATCGGGGCTTGACCTTCGAAGTTGCTCCCTACGTTTTTTACTTTTGCAATGCAGTGACTTTCATCGATAAAAACAGCCTTGAGGTTTTTCCTTAGTTCTCCACGAAAAATACGTCGATGGTTATTTAACAGCTAGCGCTTCGGGGCTTCCGAAGATCAGAGAGTATTTTCCATCAGAGATTTATTTTACTTGTTCAATGGTGCAGTCTACTCCCGACCGAAGCGGCCGTTATTCCTCGAACAAGTAGAAAAGATACTTGGTCCTTCGTGAGGGCGACCAGTGGGCACAACAACCAAGCAAACAGACAACACCTCTTCTCTTTCAAAAAAAAGTCAAAAACGTAGCGAGCAACTTCGAAGATCAAGCCCCGATCCTGTTGGCGCCGATAGAATCACGTCCTTTCCACTGCAGTAACCCACGATTACTTTACGCTGATGTTCGCGAACAACTTCATATTTTAGGTACATTCTGTCTCCTTTCAATAAAATGGTATCGACTGTTTTAGAAGTACATTGTATCATAAGTGATGGAAGTAGTAAAAGTTAAAGTTATTGTTGAACGGAAAACACGCGCCCACTTAATTACCTGTAATAACAATGCCGATAAGCACATTGCTTTCCTCTTGACACGTCGCTAAAACGTTCGTGACCCTGATGGATACTTCCACAAGCGAATAAACTTGTATGCGACATGGCAATCGAAACAGAAAAATAATATAACTTGCCGTATTCCCCTACCGTTTTCCTCGCATCGGAGTTTGTTTTCTTTGTCGCAATGCTCGTTCCCAGATCCTCCGTTTCGCAAAATGAACCACTGAACACTGCCCTTGATACTGCGGGCTCCCTGAAATCCGAAAATCTCGATCGACTGAAATATAATGGCTGCCGAAGCGGCAGCAATAACATAAAATAACAAAAAATAACAAGTGGTCACAAACAAAATACTGCTGATTATACGAAATGTATGCCATTGAGTCTTGGTAATGTGACTGGCTCAGTTGATATCATGATTCTTTTGTGTCAAGGAAGTATAATATTCTGAAATGCTGGAATAATATTCCCGAATGTATATAAATTTAAATTGAGTAAACCATTATTCTTGTTTGACTTGCTTATCAATTTCCATCCGCAGCACTTGGCTTTCTGTTGTCTAGTTTATGCCTTATCATTCATGAGTGGCTCATAGCAGCCTTTGATTGTTTTTCTTTGCTACATATTTATACCTGCAAATAGAAATTGATACATCATACACTACATAATTTTTAGCTTCCGGTACTCTAGATAAATGCACTGTCATGAACTGTTTTATTCTTTGACTAACCTAAGGGGTATCATTAATATTTTGAATAGCCAATTTTGCATCATATATTTAACAAATAAAGAAGCCAAAACCATGTATTATTTACCTTGTTCTATGGTCTATAAGAAAATGATGCACGCTTGAGGTCTAGAAAAGCAGCTAGTGGATGCACGAGCCGCTGCGGCGAGTGCATTCAGCCGCTTTTCTAGACCTCAAGCGTGCATCATTTTCTTATAGGACATATGAAAACCATCTTCTATTTAGTTTAGAAAATGGCAGGAACTTGAAAGAAAAACTTCGCCGTACGCTTGAGTGGCGCGACAGAACACAAAACTTTCAAAGTCGCGAAGTAGCGCGAATTAAGAACTAATCTATAATCCTTGTTGTACGATATTTAGCATATTTTGAATAAGTAAACACTTGTTTCAACGAAAATTTCCATTTTATGGCCTCTCCTGAATTTTTTAGAAAGTTTCTTAGAGTTTGACAGATCTATTTTCAACTTTGCCGGTCGTAATTTTGTCGGCTTCTTCCCTAGATTTCTGCAAATTATTCATTGACATTTGGCGTTCAAAAACAAAACAAATTCGCTGCTATTTCGCTTTTATGTAAAACAAGAGTGTTATGACTAAAACAATAATTTTTTCTTACCTCTAAACGTTTTCGTTTGTCCATGTTGTTTTGCTAAATCACTTTGATCGCTATTGTTTACAAAAATGCTGTCGGCCGGTTAGACCGTGCCACTCTCCGCGAGAATGAAATTATTTTCTTTCTGCATGATTCGTCGCCTCCAATCATTCTGATGATACAGTTTCACTTCGTTTTCAATACAGGTAAAGCATTACTGGTCAAACTTGTAAATATAGTCAACTTAATTAGTCGGATAAAAGAGTCAAGAAAAGCTACAGGCTCAACTTTATAAACTGAGCGTAGTGAACATCCGGGACATGCGTGCTCTATAGTTTTTAGCCGTGATCTATTTAACATTAAAATATAAACTGAAAACTTCGCGCGCTCTGATTGGTTAAAAACCATGTTTTATCAGAGTATAAAACATAGAAAAGCGTGTTTTATCGTTCCGCGCGCGTAAATCTATATTTTAAAGCACATAAAGAGGCCAAAACCATGTATTATACTGTCATAAAACACGACGGGAATTTGAGAACACGAGAGAAATTTAGAAAACACGAGCCGCAGGCGAGTGTTTTCTAAATTTCTCGAGTGTTCTCAAATTCCCGTCGTGTTTTATGACAGTATAATACATGGTTTTGGCTTCTTTATTTGTTAAATAGCCCTTCTCACGGTTAACTTGTGATATTTGCATAACAATACACTTGAACATAGAAGCGAGGCAATTTCGGGCACAAGCTGCAAAACATCGTGTTTTTCTTGAGCTCCTTCAACCCTTTTAGTATAAAAACCATTTTAAAATGTAGAAGAACTTCAATTCTTTTAGTTCACGTTGTTTTTAGAAAAAATTGTAAAACGACTTTTCTCTATTAATAAAGAGTAGATTCGCATAAGCAATAGGGAGATCGGTATACGATCTTTACGGCAAACTTTAACTAAAAGAGTTGTATATTTAGTTCTTCTCCGTTTTAAAACTATTTCTAAACTAACATAGTTCAAGGAGCCCAAGAAAATCACAATGTTTTACAGGTTGTGCCCGAAATTGCCTCGCTTCTATGTTTAACTGTATTTTTATGCAAATATTTCAGGTTAACCGTGAAAAGGGCTATTAGATTATTCGCTCTCAATTTCTATGATGTGATAGTTGATGAGGCCTACGGCTTATAACAATTGTCTTGTATTAACTCTAAATTATCTTCCAAAACTTCGGAGAAACGAGAAGAAACCGCAATTTTGTAGACGCTCTCCAGTCACTGCACACTAATGTAACAATAGAGTGTTTCTGTCGAGGAACTATCGGCTGATAGTTGCCCGCGGAAATTTTATGTTCTAAAAAACAAATATTAGCCCGAGATCGAAGTTCGAGGGCTAATATGCTAGTTTTTTAGAACATAAAATTTCCAAGGGCAACTATCAGACCGATAGTTCCGAGACAAAAACACTCTATTGTCGTTATTGTTCACCACTAAATTTTCCGTGCGGCGGCCTAAAACTGAAAACCTCATGAATTTATTTATTTCGATTTCTAACACACTGCGACGCTTGGAGCTTCAAAAATAGTTTTGCATTTCAACTTTTGTCTCGTAAATACGTACAAAACTTTAGGTTAACACTTCGGTATTACTTTTTCAAAAGTTATAAATCGACTGAGTGATTTTTCAGTTCCATCTAAATGAAGTATGATTTGTATGAAAAACGGCGGCAAAACCTGGCGCGGGTTCCCCCAAGTCAGTTGAATGAAAAGAAAGCAGGACTTCGGATTATTTCTTCGCTCAATCTCTTCTAAAGTTTCATATATTCTGGAAAATTGTGCAAATGATTTAGCACAAAATGGGAAGATCTGAAATAATTGTGGAGCTGAACATTATATTCATTTTACAAGTCAAACGGACAACCGTCGAACGGAGTCGAAGGTTTCACGGCAAACGCTTGACGAACTGCCGTATTTAAGCTTCGTAACCGATATTTATTGTGCTGATTCAAGCTGGAATTGACAAGCCTCTTGGAAATACAAGGTAACAATACTGAATAGGCTAAGCTTAAACTTGTGGTGTAAACAGGCTGTCATTTTTTGGACGAATTTGTGTCGGTTTACCGATCTTTCCGTAAATTGTTTAGTGTTCTTTCATTCGCATTTGTTGTACATTTACAGGAATTTGCCATTAAATATTTCGTTCCAAACTTCGTCCATGCCCATGTTATGAAAGAATTGATAGAGAGTAAATTCTCGCTATTTTTTTAATTTATTCTTTCAACTGTTTAGCTCAAAACTGCACAAAACGGTTGTTTTTTCGCTCAGGCGGGCACTATCGATCCGGGGTTTTTTGCCCGACGGGCACTATTACCTGACAGTGTCTCTCCGCGGATGAACACTATCACGTCACGTGTTCGATTTAAGCCAATCAGAATCAAAGAAAATTTAGTGGTGAACTATAATGGCTGATAGTGTACGAGTAGCTCAGCCAATCAGATTGTCTCATTTGCATTAGTATACTAGTAGATTTTTACTAAAAGAAAGTAATGCACGGCTAGACTCTATGCCGTTTATATGACAGCTATTTTCTAAACTCTGATAAAACATGGTTTTTAACCAATCAGAGTGCGCGCAATTTTCAGTCTATATTTTAAAAGAAAATAATGCACGGCTAGACTCTATGTAGTACATATGGCAGCTATTTTCTAAACTCTGATTAAACATGGTTTTTAACCAATCAGAGCGTGCGCAGCTTTCAGTCTATATTTTAAAAACTGATAAAGGAGAAACAGTGACAATGAGGTATAAATTTTGCCTTTGATCTATGATGATCACAATTCTTTTATGTGTTACTGCATGTAGCAATAAACATTTTCCCACTGATCAATTGAAGGGTAACAGTCAAAACAGGCTACATACAGTATAAATATTAAAATATTATTTAATGTTATTTTACAGGTGAACGCCCACGAAAAAAAGAGTTGACCAATGACCATCTGTTCGTGAGAGTAATGCTGACTGGAAATACGGGTGCAGGTAATCACATGGGGCCGAGTAAAATTAAGGATTAATATCACGCGTGTTTTCAGAAATGTGCAAAAATTGCCCGAGTCGCGTCATCTTCGGAAGGGTTCGGGTCAACTTCGGAAATCGTCGGAAGTCTTCGGTGAACTGTGCACTCTCTCATTGGATGTCAGAATGAGGGCATGCGCAGTTTGCTTTGATTAAGGGTAGTAACGTCATGGCGTACGATTGTGTACGGTCACGTTTATTCAACGATCGATTATATACGTACGTCACGTTTATTCGCGTACAGTACATGTCTGACAGGTATAGTACACTCTTTTTGTTTTATAAGAATATATATTTTCATGCCCAGGCTGAGTATTCTTATTTTTCTGCCGATTTTAGGCTGAAAATATTCTTAATACATTTTCAGATTACAAAGCATAGTACATGTGTATTTCAGTAAAATATCACTTTATGCCCATTACTTTTGTATCTTTCATCATTTGTCTACACTTAGTTCATACATGTATTAGTGATATATGTACAGTCATTCAGTTATCGTTTTGCTAGCTCGTTTCGTTTGTGAACTCGATTTGATGTAAGAAAAAGTAACATATTTGCCATACCTTTCAATGATATAATAAAGTTCATTTCAAAACATGTGATTTTATTGTATTTTAATTTCTATCAACATACGAAAAAAAAGTTCTTAACTAAATCTCAGCCTTGGGTGTATTCTTAGCATATTCTTAAAATTTCGCCAATCTCAGCCTCAATATTCTTATAAACAAGATTCTTATAAAAAGAAACGAGTGTACATGCAGACTATACCATGAAAGGGAGCACATAATACCATTCTTATTTAAAATGGAGTAGAGTTGAAGACCAGGCTTAATGTCTTGCTTAGTATACCCAGTCAATTGAATCGTATTTTATTTGCTTTAAAATGCTGTCTTGTTGCAGTCTTCGAATGCGACCCGGGCCTTACTCGCGCTTGCCATGCCGTTTACTTTGCCACTTATTCCATTGTCTTATATTGCAAGAAAAATTAGCGTTAATACGCACCTGTTAGAGCGAAAAATTCCTTCACGAAAACAACAACTTTACGGAGTTAAATTATAAGGTGTGGAAAGTTATAATAAAACAACTGTTTGTTTTACAAAACTACTCTTCTACCGTAAAAACTCCAAAGCAATCCCGCATGCGTTCGCGTCAAAGACTACAACAAGACAGCATTTTTGGGGCGATTTTGCCATTCCTGTCCGTCTTATGAAGGTTACGATAGGAATGGAAAAATCGCCCAAAAACGCCTAAATAGCCCAAAAGCTCTAAACAGTAACCAGACAAGGTGAGTTCGTTTACTTCTTTTTATTAAAAATACGACAAAAATTTACCTCATTGAACGCTTAAATTAAACACTGTTTCGGTCGCCATACAAGCCTTATAAAGCGCTCAAATTCTCAACGGCCGACATTGTAACACAACACCGCTTAATTCAGAGTCACGTTCCACTCTTAGCGCTTACATAAATCATTAAATATCATGAACTTGGGAAGCCTGTGATTAGAGGACCCTTGCTTGTGTTGGCCGATAGCAATTGATGACAATTAACTAATTGTCATCGATTGATCGATTGGATTTCCGATGATCGATTGTCATCGATTGATCACGCCGGGTCTTTATATAAAACAGCAACGCTATGACTCTGCGGTCATCATTCCAGCTCTCAACCTCAATCAATCAATCAATCAATCAATCAATCAATCAATCAATCAATCAATCAATCAATCAATCAATCAATCAATCAATCAATCAATCAATCAATCAATCAATCAATCAATCCAATCAATCCTTTATTTATTCACGTGTCACCTAGGAGCTAAAATAAACTCGTTAAAACGTGAACGTGCGTAAAATTAATAAATAAGCTCTAGAGCATAACTTCTATAAATGCAACTGATGAAGGAAGCCAGATAAGTTTCAGAAACCAGTCTTGTTAGAAAAACAGTTCTTCTTAGAACTGAACAACCAAACACAACTCTATTTAGCAATTTTTTCAGATAACGAGAGAGTTGCCAGAATGAGTCCGTTGTGACCTCTTTAAAACATCTCGCAAATAAAACATCTGTAGCCTAATTGAAGGACAGACTTCTCAGACTTTTCAGTCATAACGACATTCCTTCACAAAAACTAAAAACAACAAGACATTTCAGGGAAATTAAAACCGGGCAGAAAAGTTAATAATTAATTTATTGGTTTAAAAGCTTTCACGGATGCCGCGTTTTTAATATACGACGTAAAATTACAGTCATTAGCTATAAATTAACTAAAGTTTAATTGTTTTCTTGGTTAACAACAGCTAATTAAATAAGCTGTCTGTCAACAAATTAAATTTTATTTTGACAATGACAGTGACAAAAACTAACCATACCTAATGTTCGAATCGCTACCAGTGCAGTGACAATCGACGATGGGTTTAAGGGGTAGGTAGTGCACGAGAGTTCCGGCCCCCGTAGCGATGGCGGGGACCCGACTGAGGGGAAGGTGCTTGGACGGTTGCTATGGAAACGTACTCCACAACAGACGCCCCTAAGTGATCACACTGGTCGCGTGAAGACTAGTGGAGGGGAAGAAAAGGAGTGAGAGAAACGAAATTGGCAAGATAGCTTTATTAAAACACGGTCAGAAGAAGGTTAAAGGCGGAAAGGGCGGGAGGTGAGGGAAACTCTTAAAACTATTTCATCTTTTAAATTTCACTTAAAATCAAAATTAGTGGAGGAGTTTTTAACATAGGTTAATTAGGAGTCATTTATTTTAACCGATTTTTATCATTGTAATTTTTATCATAATTTTAAATTTTAATTTTTACTGTAATTTTATTGTCACTGAAAAGCCCCGTAAGGGGAGTGTCAACAAATTAAATTTAATTAAAGTATTGTACAGTCCGCCACGAAAACGGATGGAGACAAGCGTTCCAGGTATTGAGCCCCCGAGCGAGCCAGAGTGAGGTCGGCTGCTCGGAGAGCTGGTGTCCGCTCTATCAAACATTACGGTGATTTAGCAATGACGACGGGGACGTCACTTGAGGACGTGAGAGCGCGCGGAATAGTCTGGACCCAACTTTATTTCGACTTCCGGTGCTCCCGTTGCCGTCCTGTGGCCATGTTCACGACGCCATTTTGGTGGTTTTCACGTTGCGACCAGAACGCCACAAATTTGCTGTCATTTTGCTGACATTTTGCTGTTTTTTGCGGCATTTTTCGGTGCGCGCGCCGTCGTCGAGAAGTCCCCGTCGTCATTGCTAAATCAGCCTATTAACTTCCGTCAACGAACTTGACACCAATTAAAATTTCATAATCACGCAAGTAACATACATATCTGATTAAATTTTAATTTTTACTGTAATTTTATTGTCACTGAAAAGCCCCGTAAGGGGAGATACGTTTTTAAAGTATTTTATTGCTAAACTCAATATTTAAATTGTCCGCACTTTCTCATATAAGTTGGTCTGTTACTTAGTTTGGAGAATTACTTCATTTCCATTTTCTCTTGTCTGTGAGCAGTTGATTGTAGCGCAATGCATCGCTAACAAGGAGTCACATAAATGAACTAATCGATACAGGCAAGGTAGAGCTATCAGATAGGTTTTTAAACAATATTCAATAAAGAATGCCCCGCTCAACAACACCCAGCTCTAGCTCTCCTCGAACGAGATGGCGGAGTAATGGCCGTCTTTTTCTTATTTCTGCCGAAAACGCTGTTGACAATTTCTGTGTAGCAAGGGCAGTTCAGGCTTTTAAACTCATAAACACGTTTTTGAAATGTAATACTCTCTTCTTGTACACTTCAGGCGGGAGTTCACTCCATTCTGAGATACTAGCCTTGGAATTAGGTATGTACTTCGAGTAGTGTTATTAAAGTGTATCATAATTATTAAAAGTGTAAAACAGCCATATCACTATATGGCCATGTTTCTCCATGTATAGTCATGTACCACCACGTATCACCATGTATCACCACGTATAACCATGTACAGCCATGTATCTCCATGTATCATCATGTATCACCATGTAGCCATGTATCACCATGTACAGCCATGTTTCACCATGGAACCTGATCACTTTAACTGCCAACATCGAAAAGGCAAGCAAGGACATGGTGCGCTTCCTATGGTTTAAGAATCCAAACGAGCAAATCCCCATCAACTGAGATTCTGTCGTCGAGTACACTCTTTTCTTTTTATAAGAACGTCTAATTTTTGAGCCAAGACCAAACGTTCTTGGTTTTTTTGGCGATTTCAGCCTGAAAACGTTCTTACAGTGCGACGCGCCTTAGTGTAGCCACCCGACAAACTTTTTTACAAATTAACCAATCAGGGAGCGTGAATTTGTTTGATGGGCCCGCCTCTTTGTGAAGGTCGCGCATATTGTATTTCGTGTAGAGTTTCGCGCCCACCGTTCACTGAAGACGAGCGAACTTTACTGCTGACTTAAAAACCTTCCAGGAGACTTACATCTAGAAAGATGCAGCAAAGAATTTGAAAACCGTGGATTTCAAACTTTAAGCTCGTTAAAATACCTTCGTCCAGGGGACATTGATGCGTTCTTTCCGTCACCGGAGAAACTGCTGTTGGCAGAGAAACGTATCTTGGAAAGCGAAATCAAGGCTGTTGTCGACCCGGAAAACAGGAGAACACCGCTGAGACCAGTAGACCTTTCGCAGAGGTTCAACAGTTATAGCGGTACTGGGGCGAATTCTTATGCTACTGCTTCTTACCACTTACCAACGCCGTGGAATCAGTTCCCGCCGGCGAACGTTTTACCGACAACACAGACAACTGTTACAGCACTAGCTGCTCACAACAACGCAACTTCTTCAAACACTTGCGGTCAGGTGAATAAACCACTGGATAAAAAGGCTGCAGAAATGAAGGATAACTTACTTGTTCTGGAAGTGCAGATTTCCAGTGCTTCTGTTGAATTACAGAAACTCAAAGATCACCAGCAAGAATTGACTCCTTTAGCCGCCGTTCGTGGACGGATTTGTAATCGGTGTCATCAAAGTGGTCACACGAAAGCCACCTGTAAAGCAAGGCCCTGTGAAAGTAGCAACAATTGCAAGATCCGGGAAAAACACCCTGAGATAAAAAATGAAATATCATCTCTGCAAGCGGAACTCAAAGGCCTCCAGAAGCAACAGGAAAAGCGAAAGAGCGAACTTGAAAACTTCTTGGCGGCGAGGGAAAAATCAACATCAAATTTTTTCTCTGTTATGCGCCCTAGATTGCGCATGCAGAACTTGCCCAAATACACCGACCGCTTGAAGCTCGACAGAGAACTACTAGTGTTACAACGTGCATTGAAGAATGAAATCCCGCAATGGAAACCTGAAGAAGGTGACTGGCAGTTGCCCATGATAATTGAACATTATCATCATGCTATAAAGTTGCCCCTTATTTGCCTGCCCAGAGTTACTTTGATAGCCCTTCAGTACAAAGTCAAGCAGACGAAGCAGTCGAGTCGAACTCGTCTGGAGCTTATGGTTATCCTTATTCCTTCCTTGAATTATTAAATAAATGAGTAACAATGTTTATGGATTTAACTAGTGACATTGGGACTTTGTTGATATTCTAGCCTCCTTCGCAGACAGAACGGAGGCTAACATTTATTGTTGAGTTGAGGTATAAAATGAAAATCAGTGATAAAGATTTATATCATTGGCCTTTTTCTTGAACTGTTTTGTCCGAAGTGAAGTTCTTCGGCATCTAAATGTTATATCCACCTTTCAATCCCATCAAATTCATTTCTTCGATGAGGCAAGTGTGATCAAAACAACCGGAAATCGTAGCTACGGGAACGCTACGATAGGCGAGAAAGCAGTTGAATTTCAAAGATACGCTTCCAACGCCAGTTACACCATCAATTTGCTGCACTCCCTTCGTGGTGTTGACCTCTTCAATATCCTTGAAGGTCCGTCGAATGGATTTGAGTTGCTTCACTTCTTTGAAGATGCTGTTGATCTTCACCAACCTGACTGGAGTGCTGTGCTTGAGCGTGGGGACTGCGTTGTCATGGACAATTGTGGATTTCATCATGGCCACTTTGTCGAGCCAGTTCTCAGAGATCTTTTGAGTGACTACGGAGTGCAGTTAATTTTCCAGCCACCCTACTCTCCTCATCTAAACACTTGCGAATATTGTTTCCATCAAATAAAGGCATTCCTTCGGAGATGTCAGATGTTAGCCAACGAAGAGACAAAAATTGCAATCGCCGAGGGGGTTTCCACGATTTCACAAGCTAATTCGTATAGTTATTTTCATAACTGCGGATATGTATAAAGCAGTAAAGAAGTTTATAAGCACTGTGTCCTCTCGTAAAATTATATCTTTTGACTATAAAGTACGATTTCACAAGTTTCCATTTGATCGCGTGCAACTTTGCAAGAGGCGGGCCGGTCAAACAAATTCGCGCTCCCCGATTGGTTAATTTGTAAAAAAGTTTGTCGGGTGGCTACACTAAGGCGCGTCGCACTGTAACATATTCTTAAACAGTGAAATGTATATACATGCTATGTGATATAAATTAATGTTGTTACTATAAAAATTGTGCATTGAAGTATTTTGAGCTCGTTTGAACTGCTTATTCACCGAGATATTTGAAATGTTACATTTTGTTACACCTGTAATGTTTTGAAAGGATACTGGAATATTGTATTTAGAGCTCGGTGCAAGAAACAAGTGAATAAAAATGTTCTTAGCTAAGTCTCAACCTGGCTATGTTCTTAGCATGTTCTTAAAATTTTGGTCAATCTCAGCCTCAACATTCTTATAAAAAAAGGTTCTTATAAAAAAGAGTGTATTCGGGTTACGCCCATCTCCAGCCATTCTTGGCTCCATAATCCTTACTATGACTTTCACTGAAACGGTGATGACTTGTCAATGTAAATCTGTCTCAAGATGTTCTTCTGTTTTATATATAGCTTGTCAAAGTTTTAGGTGAATTGTTAAAATGATCCCCAGACTATCGCCAACAAGTCGCTTGATCATGAATCCCTCTCTATTCCCCTCTTATATATAGGTGGATACATACATACAACATACAAGGGGATTTTTTTTGTTGAGAAATATCCGATCCTGGGTACTTTGTCTTGTCAGATTCCCCTACCACTGGGTAAGCTTGACTAAGTTTACAATTCCCCTGGTTGTCCTGGTGGATATACCCCAGGGGCAAGCTGATGACATGTGCATAAATGTGCTTTCATTCAACAATAGAGCTCCGCCGGAAGTAAAAGCAACTGCGCGTTTCGTGGAGAGTCTTGCGAAATCCGCCATGTTGGAAAGTGGCATTTCTTGTGTTCTTGTTCAACTTTCTTCATCAAAAGTCGATGAAATCCACCCTTTCAGGATTTTTTTGCTTTCATTTCTTTTCCACAAAACAATTTTCAATTGACCATAATAAGACAGTCTTCTGCATCAACAATACTCATTAAAACATGTATAGCAACCTCCTGACTTTGACAAGAAATTTGGAATTTCCATGACCAGATACTAAATTATCTGGCTTAACCCATTGACACCCGGGCTTTTCCAAAAAGCGACAATCTAACATCCCAGATGCCTATTTCTGGCCATTATCTCGACAGTTTAATGTCAAACTGTCTAAAACTTAGTTTAAAACACGGAAACTAACATTCCCTTCTACGTAGAAGCAACGAATTCAATATTTTCCTTGGGCATGCGCAGAAATCAAAATTTGGACATGAAAAACTCACCTGACTTTAGGCTTTTCTTTTCCTTTTCTTTTTTTTTGCCGTTCTTGCTCTCCTTTTTCTCTCATTTTATTTGGTGGTTTTGTTGGCCTTTCAGTCGCCTTTGTTCACGTTGAAAAAGTTTTAACTTAAACGTCGGGAAAAGGGAATTTTTTTGACAAAGCGTGTCAATGGTAGTGAAGGTCGCGTTTTTGGTGATTTTGGAGGAAAAAATCCAAGTTGTTTTGTGTGTATCTCTGGTCCAATTTAACGTTTCGTGCTCGTTTAGGCATGGTTTGTTAGACATTTTCCAACTCTATCCGTTGATTATCAAAGACATCCTCTGGCGTGAAAAGTGATGACGTCACAAGTGGTACAAGTTCGTGGTCTCCTCTTGGCCGGTTATGGCCGGTATGGGTGTCAATGTGTTAAGGTTACTGATAACATGTGATAACCTTTTCGGGGTCGAATTTTGCAAAATTGCAAAAACCCACCATAAGATAGCCCATTGTGCTTAGTTTTCTTCTAGAACAAAAATTATTTCAAAATGTATTTTTCTTGCGGAGTTATAGCAAATTGTGTGTTTCGCGTGACTAAAAAGTTATTCCCCAAAGGTGTTTTGAGATGTCAACGCTTTGTGATCTCCCGTGCAGTGTGACACGGGAATACATCTGGGAATGCTCAGATTACATATGCAGAGTTCGCATTATCTCAAGTCCATGCGAGAGGAAAATGTACTTAGTCTAGAAAGTCGGCTTTTATGCCATGAAACGAGGAGGGAAACGTGAAAATTCACCCTGGGTAAAAAGTAGGAGAAAGTTCGAGCCTTAGAAATCCAAGACAGAGTCACTGATGGATAGTCTCCAACAAGAGTTTCCACTCCACTTGTACTTTTCTCTCCGGTTGGATTATTTTTCCTTCTTTGCCTCTTACTTGCTGTAGATTTTCGCTTTTCCCATTACAAATAAATGCAGATATAACTTCGCTGAGCGAGCGCGCGGCGAATACCTTTTCCCTTGAATTCAAGACTGTTTTGTCACAAGCTTTTTTAGGGAGCCATATGTTAATTTTCATTGGTCGGCGGCATGACCGCATTCACACCCGCGCTGACGAGGTGCGAGAAATAATAAAATCTTTTCGGCCCGGAAACTCAGGGTTTATTTTTGCGCGGGTAGTGTTGGGCTTTAAAGGAATTCGAAATATTTTTACTTTTACGCCTCTCTGCGTGACGCGAAACGAAACATTTTCTATTGGCCAAATTCAAAGTTGTTTTTCTCAAAAACCAATAGGAAAATCTATAAATCCCGACACACTTCCGTAGCCCATCAAGTGCTGATTGATATAGTGCTGTTTGTTTGGTTGTACGCGCTAACGCAAAGGCGGGTAATTCAGCGAATCAAACATCAAGGGCCGATTATTTAAACAAAGTCTAAGCTAGACCTGGTTTAAGGCTAAATCGAGGTTTAGACAAGGCTTCCATAGACCACGGCTAGGCTGAGTCTAAATTGCGTTATTAGAATGCGGATTAGCCGCATTTCACGGAGACCACGTCTAAACGTGGTCTAACAGGTCTAGCTATTGTTTCTTCTAAACCGCTCTTTAAAAATTCGAGTTTTTTCTTAGTTGGTTTTGCACGCTATAATCGTTTTTCTACGCTATACTGATCGCTCTAATGATAACGCTTGGAACATAATTCAAAACTTCTATTTCGCCAAACGTGATGGGCTACCATTCATCCTGAAGTGCAATTATAAAGTCAATAAGCCAAGAACTACCTGCTTTCTACAGGGAACTACTTGATTATTTTTATTAATATTAATTTTGAAGATACTTATTGAAACGTTTTCATTTTATGGAACATTTTATGGACATGCTGAAGAAAACTTTTTTTCTTGAAAACTTAGAATGATAAAAATATCCACTCTTAAAACGTGCTTCTTTCCTGAGCCTAAACCGTCGACGGAAATTAGACTGTTTTGCAGTCTAAGGAAAATTGTCATCGTCGTATTCTTCTAGAGGATTCTATCCCTCAACTGTCTGATTCTTCGGACTCGGCTTGTTAGCCTATTCCTGTAACTGTCTGGCTTCGAACTTCCATCCATGACACAAACCTTCACTGATAAAAACGTTAGACTACGTCTAAACCTACTCATGACCAGGTCTAAGTTGCTATTGTTTGCTAGCCTGTGTTTAGACACCGCTTATGCGAGGTTTAAAATAAAGGACGTTTAAATAATCCGGTTCCCCGGTTTAAGGTGGCTGGTAACGGTTTACAGCCCTTGCGCTTTGATTGATCGATACTACTATCTTATATCAGTTGATGTTAAAATAAAGGTATCGAACGATTGCCCAATCATCGGTGAACAAGTTATGATAATATTTGTGACATAATAAGTTACCATAGCAACAGTATTACCTGTCCAAAACACCCTTATTTTTAGCTTTAAGTGCTTATAACTCAAAAACGAGCCCGGTGACCCCCATTTTTTATTAATGAATAATGATTACAATGTTAAGATACAACTTTTTGCAAAGTTTAAAAAAATTCTGCGGAGGGAATTCAGAGCCACCTTAATTTTTCGACTTTTTAACTTCGTCTCTTTTCAAAAACGTTGATAAAAACAAATCATTAATATAGCGAATGCGATACTTATTGGTTTGCGAGACTTATACATTTATGAACAAGACAGACCCGGCCCTCACAGCGGTCAAACGTTTGACCGCTGCGGAGTGGGAACCAGTGTTAATAGCGCAAAATGGTAACTTTTCAGAAGCTTGGATCTTTTTTAGTAAATCGTAAAAAAAGTTAGTAAACTCAGACGTTTGACCGTGTATTTGAACGCGTCGTCTATTCGGGGCAAGGCGAAAAAATATGATGGTATACCTGTTTTTTCCCCCTAAATATAATTTATTGAATCATACGAATATAGATGCAAATTTTGACAGTTAATGGATGTGGTTTTATCGTGGAAAATATGTATGGCCTGAAGTCATGTCCAGGGCCTCAGAATAAGCTGGTTTTTTTTTAAATGTATCATGGATTATAAATTGTCTTAATTATATACATGTAGTCGAAAAATGTAACGTCCTATACAAACTAAAGGGAATCCTACAAAGTACAGGGTGTCAAGATCAATTAAACATCATCTTTATTTATTTTCGCAGACTGTAAGACTGGCGATAGCTCATTCAACGAGGCAATTGAGCAGGTTGAGAAGAAATTGTTTGAAACGCCTTCGGATGGTCCCTATGCAGGTAATATATCAGAGTATTTTTCAACAAATTGTAACACTGTCCAAATATGGTCATGATGCATTCAACAGATATCCTGCGTTATAATCCATCAGAATTTTTTCTCGCGCGCGAATGGTCTAAACACGTCACGTGACGCAGCCAAAACTGGGGAATATCCGGGTGATATTCCCCAAGTGATATTCCCCAGTTTTGAAAATTTGCGTTTCACGTTCGCAGGTTCAGTTTTCGTCTCAAATAAATTGCTAAATTAAATAAAACTGATTGTTTTGAACAGACTAGAAATATTTTTGAACGCCGACATAATTATTTTGATGTTTAACAGCTTGGCCGACCGAGATCTTCCACGGCAATAATAATAACTACAATAGCCTCCATTTGGCTTCAAAAATATGCTCGGATATTTGTCACGTGAAAAATAACTGAACCTTCTTCGGTTAGAAAGCAGCATCTTGTTCAGTTTATAACGGCACTCGCAGCTTCAACGTCAGTTTCTCAAAAGTAACCGACATAACTTGTAAAATACGAGGAAATAGAACTCGTCGCTTTTGATCCATCAGTAAAAACGGAAAAAAGAATAATGGTCAATAATTTTCCCCTTGAAATCGTCAAAGTTCATTCAAAAGAGACTTGTTGATCGCCTGATGTCGTCATGTGACTTTTCTCGCGCTGTCCTCGGTCGCGCGTGTAGGGTTCCACTTTTGAAAGATGTTTCCAATTTTGACGTAAAATAAATCTATAGTACTAATTTTGGAGCTAGCTATTTCACTGGTTTGGTATATACCTCAGTATCGGTGAATATTGCCCGCTCATCGCTTTTGGCGGGAAATAGTTTCTTTGTTTGCTGTCATGTGACCATGAATCAACCAATGAGAGCGTGCGTTATATCGGGAAAACCCGCAGCTATATAACAAGACGAATTTCAGCCCGGGCTGAAATATAAGCCCAGGCGCCAAATTTGAAATTGTGCGGGAAGAGTCATCAGAAATTCAAGAGCGATTTTAACTCCCGGCAACTTATTTAAATATGTTTGTAGCACGAGGTTTATAAAAACAAAAGGATCCATTCTTATTCAATGACATGCAAATAAGTTGCCGGGTATTCTACATTTCAGGCAAAACATAATCACTGCGCGGAAATTCCATTCCGATTACATGGGCTTTTTCAGCCCGTTTGACCGGGCTGAAAATTCCAGCCTGGTTTGAGAAAACGGGCTGGAATTTTCAGCCCGGGCTGAAACCTTCTCCATGTAATCGCCAACTTCATTTCAAATGGATTTGTTTCGGAAGCTTAAAGGGGCACTATCACGGGAATTTTTCTGCCTTTTTGGCCAAAACGGTGCAATAATTATGACTAAGTACCTTAGCTCATACACGAAATGTCCCTAGAACATGCATGAAGAGGAATATATCATCAAGTGAATTGTTGAAGGAAGAGCAAACCGTAATTAGTTTTTAGTGATTTTCCCAAGACACAAGGGCATCATTTGAAAACGCCTGCCCGACTTTTTCAAAAAAAAGATCAAAAGCTCCTATGAGAATCTCATGATAGCACTCATTTTATAGCTTCAGTACACCAGTAATAGCAATTGTTAACAAAACTGAACCATTATATAAATATGTTTTTTGGCTTTTGACTTTTCAACTGATGCTCATGATAGTGCCCCTTTAAGCCGGGCTGAAATCTCAGCCCCCCCCCCCCCCCCCCCCCCTTTGTTTAAATATTTAGCCTGCGTAGCAAGCGTTCCTGTACGAACGAAAAGCTTTTTCCGCGATCGAAGAACTTTTTCTGCATTTTGGCCGCGCGAAAATTGGGGCGAGAGCAAAAAAGACGGAGGGGGTAGGGGGTAGGGAAGGGGTTGGCGCTGAGGGAACGCTTGCAAGCGAACCCCATGATTCTCAAAAACCCGTTCGTGGGCGAACGGGGCTTCTGATTGGTGCGGCGTGGTCACGTTGATTGACAAGTTTGACAAGTAGTTGTCAAATGTCAAATGTTCGCGCAAAAAGGTTCGAGCGTGACTTGAGATCAAAGTAAAAGATCAAAATGTCGGATGTCGTAGATTTTGAATCGTGCTTGAGCGAAGTTCTTTCAGAGCTGAGCGCAGCGGGGCTCGCTTTTACTCTGAAAACCGAACAAGAAAGGGCACTGCGTCATCTGTTTAACGGTAAAGATGTAATGGTCGTATTGCCAACAGGATTCGGCAAGAGTCTAATTTTTCAGTTGTTTGTTTTAATGTGCGGAGTGCGAAGTAAAAGGCAAGGTGGAACGGGCTTCGCGAGTATAATTGTTATTTCTCCATTACAAAACATCATCCGTGCTCATCAAGTAGTAGAGGTTAATTCTATGGGGATGACGGCGTGCGATTTAAATGAAAAACTGGACTGTTTGGACGATAATACACCAAGGGAAATTCAACATTGTTTACGCGTCAGTTGGAAGCCGCCATGGATAAGCGTTTTATCAATTCAAGATTCCTTATTTAACGAAAATTTGGCTGCGTATATTGTAGACGAAAGCCGTCATACCGTGTAAACCTGGACGGGGCTGAGGTAAGCTTGTTCGCCGCTGTTTAACATTGTATTCAAAACTAAATATGGTTTGCCATGTGAATTGTATTGCTCTGTGAATTTATACTATTGATAGTAGCCTGATAGTAGTAAGTTGTGATACTACAATATTTTAATAAAGTAGATAACATGAAACCTGGTCTCGTTTACTAGTATGTCTGTCTGCAGAAGTTCAGCGCCATTTGAATGGGTTTTAGAAACACTTTTAGTCACGTTTTTTGTTGCAATTTGCGGCCGCTTGCCAATATTTCCTCCTCGTGAGGAATTCTTGTTGTCACTGTGCCGGTAGAATCATCTACACTACTTTAGAAGTGTCCCATCAGTTGGTTAATCGTCCATTTGCCGTGACTGTTCTGTGGTTGCAAATTGTACTGAAACGTCTTCCGAGAAGCTTTTTGTGAGACGGAGAATAGACACGAACAGTTTTGCGACAAAGACTGCTGCCCGGCCGGTGGCGTTTCGAGCAGCCGCTTGGAGACGTTATGATGATGCTCTGCTTCGGTGGAGTTTTGCAAGCAGCAGCCTGGCTACCTATCGAACTATGTGCGAGTTCGTAGTGTCCCCAAATTTAAATTTCTAATTTTGCGAGCGCAAGGATTATTTTGTGTTTTTAAACACAGTCAACACAACTTCAGTATCGGCAAGGATTTCTCCTTTTCTTTTCGATGGTTTGAAAATATTTTCTGAACTGAAATATAACCAGGTTTTCCTGGCTGAGATGCAGTTCCAAATTTTACTTTGAAATGACACCGACAAACTCTGCAGCGATCGATATCGCTTAGAGTTCCAACTGTCGCGGCTCCGACATCGCGGACATCGCGGACTTCCCGACCTGGAGCATTTTTCCAGACATTTTATTTTGAAGGGTGTAATTTTACATCCGTAATCTGTTATTGGCTAATTTATTGACAAGCTGTCAATCAACGAATGAAATCAACCGTGAAAAATCGGTGGGCGTTTTTGAGAATCATGGGGTTCGCTTGCAAGCGTTCCCTCAGCGCCAACCCCCACCCCCTTCCCCACCCACCCGAGCGTCTTTTTTGCTCTCGCCCCAATTTTCGCGCGGCCAAAATGCAGAAAAAGCTCTTCGATCGCGGAAAAAGCTCTTCGTTCGTACAGGAACGCTTGCTACGCAGGCTATTAAATATTTGGCCCTCACCAGTTAAACCTCGTAACGTCACAATTAATGCGCCATCCCGCTGGTAAATTCGCGAGCTTCAGTTTGGATTTTTGTCACCAAAAAGGGAGATTTGCTACAAATAAAAATCCGTGGTGAAGATTAAGGACCAAATATCTCTGGTTTTGAAAAAAAATATCGTTTCATTAGCATTTTAAACCGAGTGGTTCAAAAGGCTAGGTGCCCCCTTGAGGTACATTGTACCTCTGAGTTTTACACGATCGCGAGTTATACGTTTGTTCATAAGTAAACTTTAAATACATTAATGATTTTTGCCATCTTTGTTTTTGCAGTCATATTCAATACAGGCACACCATTTGATTATGAATTACATCAGCTAGCAACCGAGTCAACTACATTTTGGAAGAAACTTGGCCGTGAGTTATCTGTTGTAGAGTCAACGATTGCTCAAATTAGAAATGACAATGGCAGTGTGCCGAACACATATGAACAGGGATTTCGAATGCTTAAACACTGGAAGGAAAGTAATGCAGAAGCCGCAACATACCGCAACTTATTTAACGCCTTGACAGAAGTGGGTTACAGTACATTGGCCAAAAAGTATTGTACCAAGAGAAATTAAGGGATTTTCTCTTGGTTGTACACATCAGGGGGGCACAGCGACAAAATGTGTGCGCGTGCTCCAACCCGCTCGCGTCATTACGGCGCGCGGGAGTGGGTACTACGATATTTCCATACAAACATCCCGGCGTCAAAATGGCGGCAATTTAAAATTCCCGGGGATAAGGCCGTCACGAAACAGATAAGGTTTTTACCTTCAAGACAATTCCGAGAGATTCGTTTTAAAGCTTAATTAAAAACCAGTAAATGAAAAACGTATTTCAATCAACACTGCTGTAGCTCATTTAGAAACGTTTTTTATTCCTATTATAAGCCCCCCCCCCCCCCCCCCCCCCCCCCGTTTATAAGCCCATCCAAAACCCCTTACGAAGTGAAATAGCAGCACATTTGTTTTGTTTTTGAACGTCAAGTCAATGGTTAATCTGCAGAAATCTTGGAAAGAAGCCGACAAGTCGACCGGCAAAGTTGAAAATAGATTTGTCAAACTCTAAGAAACTTTCTAAAAAGAGAGATTCTTCTTTCACTTATCTGTTTTAGCAAAATAGCTATCTTTGCAACAATAGTGAAGACGTTGCTAGAAGTCGAGTGCTCGTAAGTGAAGAGGTATGACTGATGTAAAGTTTTTCGTCAGTCATTTACAGAGCATCTTCATTGAACTTCCACTGCCTTTGCGAATAATAAAATCCGTTTCTGTCCATTGCTGTCCTGGGATCACAGCTACATGTAAAACGGGAAAACGATTGCGTCGTTCCTTCGTATAAAATATATTGCAATCAGAGAAATCAAACGCCAAAACAGCCGAGCATGCACACTCATTTTGCCGCTGTGGCCATCAGGGGTGTTCCCAGACATTTTTTGCCAGTATATGGCACTAAGTCAGGATGTAACTTAAAAGAAAAGGACCGTCGCCAAAGGCGCGCCATAGGTGCGAGCTTCTAGAGGGTTGATTTTACCCTCTAAAACGCCATTTCCTGCATTTCTCAGACTCGAAAAGCGTTTGTGAACTCAAGATATAACTCTGGAAATTATCTACCTTAATTTTCAACCAGAAAATCAATTTTCTACTGTTGAACCTCTCTATCTCGAACACTCCGCTGTCTCAAACTCAAACCCATTCCCCTAGCCCTTGTTTTTCAGTCATTTACTATCGTCTATCTCGCACTCTCCGCTATCTCGAACTGTTTTTCGTTTCCCTTGAGAATTCGAGATAGCGGGGTGCAACTGTATATTCCCTTAGTTATTATTAATCATGACAAGGAACTTGTGTTTTTAGAAAACCTCCACCAAAAATTTCAGGAAGTTCCCCCTTCCCCTCCGGGGTTTTATATAACCTAATTTCCAGTTTTTAGAGTGGTTTTCAATTGAGTGTCGTGAAACTAAAACCAAAGCAATTACAGCTATGGCCAATCACAACGAACGTATACAAAAAACGAACCAATTCGTGAGAACTCGAAGCAAATACACGCAACACGCGACAGGCGCGAGAGACGCGTGTGGCCAAGTCGCGATTGGTTTTGCTTTTGCATCTGATTGGTTGAAAAGGTGGCACAAGTTTCTAAAACCAATCATAGAGCATAGTAAAGCATAACCAAAGCAATTTGGAATTACTTTCGACAATCAATTGAAAACCGCTTGTTTTTAATTTTTAAAAATACATGTAACTTTACAAGTTCTTTTTTTTAATTTTAATGTTTGTAAACATTTTTCGAGTTATTTTTAAGTTATTTACAACAACAACAACAACATCATTTATTTGTACCAAAAAAAAGAAAGGAAAAAGTTACAATAATATTAAGAACTATTAAATGAGGTACTAGCTGTCTAGAATAACCGTATAGGGCTAGACAAATCAGGCAGCTATCTATAGAATTATAGGTAGATAAATATCATTCTCAAATTCATTAATAATTCATCAAGTTAAAACAAAGGAAATCATAACCGTGTCGGAGGTTTGGATACCTGGTATTAATTAGCATAGATTTTTACGATTTTATTTCCCCATTTACTCCTTAGATTTTGTTTCGATTAAGAAGATATATCAAACACTCGAGACAATGTTTCATCGCCTATCCAAACACCTCGAATTTTGTCAAAAATACTCCGCTGCGCGTTGTATTTTCAACTCCATTATCCTGATGAAACATTGTCTCTTGTGTTTGATATATTGCAAGAAAAATAATATATACACGAGGAGAAAAAAGTAAAATCAAACCAGTAATTAGAATAATATAATAGTAGGGGACAAGTTCATAAAAATGACATAAACATTAGTGCTATCAGTAAATAATAGTATGAATATATGAACAATAGCGTTTAATAGTTTATAAACGTTTTGTATTATAAGTGCATAATATAGCTACATGTAGCCGGAGAGACAGTGTATGACAGCACGCAATGATCATGTATATAAAAAATACAGTTAACTGCCGCTTATAAGCCCCCCCCCCCTCCCCGGCCTATAAGCGCTCACGGCTTCAGATCCATCTCTCCGCTAACCACAAAAAAAATATTCTGCCTACGTTTTTTTATTTATTTATTTATTTATTCAGAACATTGTTAATTTCATTATGCTCCAGTTGTGTTTAATTCCCAATATATTGACTGACTTTAAGACTTTAATAAAGACCAGTAAATGGAAAACCAAAACACGTGTCTTGATTGCTGCGTCAACTTGTCTCTTAGCAGCTCATTCCGAAACATTTTTTTAATTCCGCTTATAAGCACCCCCTCCCCCCGAATATATAGTTGTAAGCCCCCTGGCCCCTCCCCCGTTTATAAGCCCACCCAAAACCACCTTACGAAGTCATAAGCCCAGAACTTATAAGCGGCAGTTTACGGTATATCAATAAAATATGATATTACAAAACCTCATTTTTAGTACAGAATGTACTCTTGTGATGATTTATTGTGGGGTTGTCCGCGATAACACCCTAAAACCCCGATCAAACGGTCACAACATTTGTTGAGAGCCGATGTTGAGACCGTTTGACCACCCCTCTCGACAATGTGACGAATTTGAATTCATTTAAACATCGTCACAACATTTCTTTTGTTCTTGAAATGTTGACAGGTTGTTGTGGCCGTTTGACCGGGCATGGTCACAACATGTCACAACAAATGTTGTGACCGTTTGGACCTTAAGCCGTATATTAATTAATAACTCTTGCGTGGGGCACGCTAGGCTCAGTCTGCACCCGTGGGTGTTTCGGTGCGCCCGAGGATCGCGGGCGCACCGAAACACCCACGGCTGGAGACTGAGCCTAGGGGCACGCGTGCACACCGCGCAAAACGTGGGTGATCTATCTGCGTTATTATTACTGGTATTTAGCAAAATATATACCGTAAATCCTCGAATAAGGTCCCCCTCTGTTTTTTTTTCTGGGCTGAGAACTGAGACAACAAAGATTGAGTATTGTGTTGTTGCAGGAGCATATCACCCATGCTCCTGGTTGTTGGTAATGTTCATCACTCGTCGTCTTGTAATATATAATCATCGGTAATTTAGAATCAAAGTTGAACTACAGTCGAATCTCTCCTACGGACACCTCTCTAATACGGACACCTCTCTAATACGGACACCTCTTACCGTAAACTTACCGGTCAAAATGAAACAAATTGCAACAGAAGGTTTTTCTTCTTAATATTGTTCCAAAGGGTCGGGTCGCTTTATTTATTTCTCAAATGGCCATATTCTGGTACTTTTTCTCATGTATATTATTACAACGGCATCAGACATAATTCCTATCTCTTGGGTCGTGACTAGAATGTATACCCCCAAAATAAGATCAGACGTTACCCCAACCCACAAAAGAAAGCTAATCATTCTCAGCGTTATAGTAGGCTAACCGGGGTGCTATTTTCGGGGCTAATCAGTGTTTTTCTCGGGGCTAATCAGTGCTATAGTAGGCTAATCTTATTTTGGGGTATCCATTTAAGGCATAGCCCTATCTCTTGTCTCTCTAAATAAGAGACGTCACGTGACTATTCATGTGACATTCTTGGAATTCTCAAACAGCGGCGATCATTTTAGAAAAAGGTATATTTTCTCTACTCGTAATTTCTACAACATGCATGCTTATTTCCTCAATTAAAAGCTTTTTTCAGTTCGTTGGCGTTGGACAGGCTCCATCTTTGTAAGCTCCGTTGTTTTAATTCGGGAAAAATGCTTTTCGCCATTTCGCCAAGTTACTTAATTAATCTGAGAAGAAATTCGAATGAATTCGTTTTTAGGGAGTGATACTTAAGCAGCAATCGAAGCGCCAATTATTGGTCGTCATCTTCAGCCTCGTCCACGGTGGAATTGGTACAGCTACCACCCTTGCACTGGCCAAGGCGGGAGAACAATAGAAGCCGTTCTTGCGGCAGGTGCACCTGCAGATAGACTCTCATGATGTGGTACTTCGCCGCGGATGTAGGAGGAAGGCTTTGCGGCTGAACTTGGGCCTTCCTGCTCAGTTGCAAGCTTCTCGCAGTATCTCCTGTACCTCAGGCTATCGAGCCTCTGTCCTCTCCTTCCGTTGAATACCAGGGCATTCTCACCAGCCTTCACAACGTCATCAGCAGATCCAGCACCACTGAATACTGAGGCTTGCTCCGGAAGTATGAGCAGTCGATGAATTGGGGAATTTCTTAAGAGCGGCACCCTTGCCATTGCCGAAGATGCGGGAATTGGTGTCACATCCAAGAAGTGCATGAATGAAGAAAATGTTGGCGCAAACGTCCTCTCCTAGTTTGGTCTTCACTCGCTTCATCGCCCAGACACGTCGTCTTGCGTTAGCCTTCGGCTCTGGTTTGAAGACAAGGTCACAGCTCGTCACACTGTAGTAATAACAGAGCAATACAATGAGATCTGTATCATCCCCTACGAGTGTCGTGTGCTTGCCCTTAGCGGTCTCCACTGCTGTCTTCACAATTAACAGGTCCGCATTCCCGTCTGCCTGCAAGGTTACACAGCCGTGTCCCATCAGCCTCTGGCATAACATCTCAATGAGTCGTTGCTTGTTTTGGGGGTTCGTGAGGAATTGGTCCTTCTCTGCGCAGGGTGAGTATTGAAGTGAACCCGGTTTGTTTTTGTCATAAGAGGTTTTTTTAAAGCTGTAATGCCTCAAAATGGAATTTAGTTTATACTACTTATACTCCAAATTGCAGTTTTATCTCTTGGGTTTTAGCCTTTAGGGATTCTAAATTAAAAGAAAGAATAGCAAAGTTCATTGAACTGCACTTACCTTCTCGAAATCTTGAGCGTTTTACAAGTGGTGAAGGAAAAATATGTCTTCGTTATTGCAGCTGCAGCACCGAGAACTTTGCACGCCTTCTTCGAAGTGAAATTGACGCGCCAAAAAACGTCTAGTCTCTGTCTAGCCACCTTCATGTGACGATCAAGTGTTCTAGGAACTCTGTTGCGTTGGTTAAAAGCTATTTGAATTGCATTCAGGAAAGCATTTGTTATCGAGCAAATCCATCCTAACCAGCTAGATTCTCTTGATAATCGTTAAATGTTTTTTTAGGAATAATATTTGGTTTGTTCAGAAAAATAATAAATTCATACGTTTCTCTCCTTTAAAAAATGGGTATTGAGAGAGACGGAAGCAATATATTTATTCTTTAGAGAGGTTTTCCTTAAAAAAAACTTTGATATTTTAGGCTGAGCCTCGTTTCCATGCCGCAGAAAATTGTGTCTTTTTAAAGTGCAAATTTTAGCACTTTCCCTTTAGGGATTATTTGCGATTTTGGATATGTTATTCACAATAACATTTTCTGTCTAAAACCGTTAAAACATCTTCTGTTGCAATTTGTTTCATTTTGAGCCCATTTTTCGTCTAACGTTACTGGACTATAGTAAACACCCACATATAAGAACCTAGTGATTTAAGAACCTGTAGGCAGAAGTTTTGGATTTTAATACCCCAAAATATAAGAACCTGTTTAGCCAACCAAAGCCACAACGTTCTTATATGAAGAGTCACCCTGAATAATAAACAGTGCTGTAGCCAAAATGTGGGACTATAAAATATAAATTTGCTATACATTTGGTCCTTCCATAAAAATATCATTACAGAAATTACAGACATACAGTACTGTATAATCTCTCATGATTCCTTGATGTTCTGGTCATATAACAATAGCATTTCCTTTAAAGAAATTTTAAGAACCTATTAAGAACCTATTTTGCCTAAATTGTTAGTAACTACCCCAAAATATAAGAATCTATTTTGCCAGACTTCAAAAAATCTAGGTTCTTATATGTGGGTGTTTACTGTATCTCTATTACGGACACATCCCAGCAAAATGTCCATATATTCTCTATCAAGAAAACCTCTATAATACGGACCCTCTCTAATACGGACAACGGACACAAAATCTCGGCCCCAGAGAGCAAATTCATATAAACTGAACCTCTTTATTTTATTACAGACACTCCAGTGATAACAGTTCAGATTCAATACAATTACCTGTTTGTGGTTACAGATCAAAGTCAACCAATTGTCTATAAAATAAAAGTAGCATTTGTTTTAATCAGTTTATCGACATGCTATCGCCATTTATGATCAAAACTTATCGTCAGCGGAGCCTTTAAAGTGACGTCATATTCATGACCTCTATAATACGGACACCACTCTAATACGGACACTTTGCTCCGTCCCTTCGGTGTCCGTATTAGAGAAGTTCAACTGTACTCTTGACTACTATACGAACATATTTGCACATAAATACTCGTTTCGGTTTGTGCACATGTTCGGCGAACCGAAAATAATTACGAATACCAAGGGACAGCTTTGTATATTAAAACTTAGGTTGTGTTGTTGTTTACGCACACATGTGTACTACTATGATTACAAAAATAAAGACAACGCTTTGCTCTCGTTGAAGTAGCTTTCTTTCTAGAATAAGGTGCTTGCATGTAAATTTACGCATGCGCGCCGAAGATCTGTAGTACAACAAGTACATCGTAGATATATTGAATTATTTTTTCACGCAATTTAACTGAAAGCTGAATCTTTCAAATAGGTTACAAAACAGTTTGGGATAATAAGGAATTTTCAGGAGCATATTTTCTTATTTTTGAAGTTTGCGTACATTTCTCTGGCTCCCCACGCGTTTCATTGAGCTGTTCTCTTCTTTTGAGTCACGACTCGCAATACCATCAAACAGCCGAAGCGGTTACCGGAGTCGAAATTGGCTGTCATTTTCAGTGTTTTTATCGCTCAGTTAACAATATGGGTTCTAAATAATATAATTCCTCCGCGCGAAGCGAGGTTTATAATTTTGTCCCTCCAAGAGCTCGCTGCAGGATCAAATCTCGTGCAGAGTTTGAGTTATATTTCTTTCTTTTTTCCGATGGCATGTGGCCGTTACTAGTTTTCTTGTGGAGGCGAAGAGAGAATTAGAAAAACTGTGAGAGAAAATGTTCAATCTGACCGCAATTCCTTCAAAATCCACTGGAAATTCAGCAGGGCAGGACCCACAATTACAGGTCGGTCGCCGGGGGAGCTCCACAACAACATGATATTAACGGCGACTCCAAGCTGATTGCGAACGAACAAGACCGCGAAGCCAACAACTTCAGAGCAACTTCAGAGCAAATAACGTCAGAGCAAAGAGAACATCTGTTAGCTCAATGAAGACAGACACGGCAGACGGAAACGGAGGATCAGAGGAACAGAAGACTGGAATACCACAAGCAATAGTTCCAGTTCGCGTCATTACGCCAAGACGATTGAGCGACTTTGAATTATATTTTCTTGCTTCGATGGCTTCAAAACATACCTAAAACATATACGTCTGCTGAAGACGTTCCTCGAAATGTGTGGGATAGTAATTTTGAGGTTGACTTCGGGTCAGAATTCGGAGATTTGTCGTCTTCAGAAGATGCGTGATCCACAACTTGAATCAGCTGATACAAGGTCTGTTCTATAATTTATTTTGTTTTGTTTTTTATACATGTATGAGGGTGTCAATGGGGTTAAATGTTTAGCGTATAATGACGTTTTTGTGTACCGTAACCGTATAAATAACAAAATATGAACTGACTAACGTATAAAAAGAGGTCTAGTTTTTAGCGCATACGCCAAAAGTGGAAGATTTTCTAGGCAAATAACAATATTTTTGAGATACATTTACTCTGGCCTCGTCTCATTCTTTTTGAGACCCTTCGGACAGATTGCATGCTCCGAGCCGGCGCTCTGACTACATTTTCAGTTTACCACGGCAGCTCCAGGCTTTTCTCTCCCTTCCGCTTAATACCTTGAACACTTAGAAACGTTTCTGGAATATTTATAATTGTGTTCTACATAAACATTCATACTTGACACATGAGGTATCCATCACAGTGTGTGAGTGTGTGGTGCAATTAGATGAAATGAACTAATGAACTGACCCATAGGGTCCCAGCCCTTGTGTCACATTGTTGTATTTTATTCTCCTGAATATGAAACTATCATTCTGTTTTATTTGTTTTCTCCTCTCTTTCTCTGAAAACATTATTTTCTCATTTGTTCATCTGATTTATTCTCTGTCGGTCCTTTTTAAAATTCTCTATCTGTGAGGAGATCGAACTTATTTCAATATTCTAAACATCATTTTTTAAAAACTTAAATATCAATATCAATTTTTTTCTCAAGAAATTGAAATCTTCGTTTTTAAAAATTTTTAAGATAACATTACTAACAATCATCTCCATCTCCCCCACAATCGAACAATTCAAGACCAAGCTGCCTCAATCTATGTCTTAGTATACGTAAAGACATCTAATTGCCGCTTTCACTGCTTCTTAACATGCTATCACTTAAATCAACAGTGGGAACTGGATTCACTTCAATATCACCACACAGCAATAACATTTCATCGACTACAGAATATCTCTTTTCACAACAAACTTTTGACACATCACTTCCATAACTTGCAACTGCATTAAACCTAAAATATTTGCGTTTGCTACATTTCCTCTTACCATTCTAATTCCTACAAAAATGCACATTATAGAAATTAAAATTTTGAAACCATACTTAAAATATGAGAAACAAATATGCTTCTCACGATTTAAAGGGACTTTGTCAGCTGGTGCCCATGCGCGGTAGGGTCCACTAGAAGCTAATTTGCATACGAGTTTTCAGTTTGAACTTGAAAACGCTGGCCAGCTTTTTCAACTTCGGCGGGAGATTCTAGGAGATGAAGCAGTCATGAACAAATCTACGCTAATCTTGGCAATCCGTTGCATCTGACTCATTCTTGATGTCAACTTATCCTTAAGAGATATCGAACTACAGTTTCTATTTAGTTATTTCGGTGTTAGCTTGCTCGATTTGCGAAAAATATCCGATATAAAGTATTACAGTGTACTTGTACTTCAAGCAAAGAAAGAATCAAGGGCAAGAACAAGTACCATCAAAGGAACAGGCTAGAATTTATGGCTTTATATTAATCGTGGTTTGGAGCAACATTAAGCACTAGTTTCTTGTCACATTCAACTTTCGCTGTCCATCTTCTTTCACTGAAGGCAAGAAAGAAATCAATCGAGTCTTTAGAAGAAAAACAACAGCTTCAATGGCGGGCCGCTTCACTGAGTTTACTGAATGAATTTTGCCACGGCTGTAGCGGACTTATTAAACCTTTCCTAGAATTCTGGGAGCAAAATGGTAAAGAATATTATTTATTTGATAATGAATGGATATTACAATTATGTGTTGGTTCTTTGCAAAAACCACAGCGGATTTTGAATTCGCTTCACATTCTATTTTTTCGCAGAGAAGCTCACTACTGGCCGTACGGCGCTTGACACGCTGCACAGTACTTTTCTATTGAACGTTATTTTACTTTTCAAATTATGAAATTTCCATCTGTTTGCATAAAATAGTCGCCTCTAATACAACTTTTCATTTCTAAAGCAGCTTTTATGTCTTGAATGATAGTTTTCGAAGCGAAATAAAATGTAAACACGATTAGCATAATTTTGTTTTGACATTTTCGCGGCCAGCGAAGGCGTACCTTCTTCAATGATTTTTTGTCAAACTTATGTTAACAGGATTCAGACCATGAATAAACTGGCAGAAATTTTATTTCTCAATATCAAAGTAAAAAAAAGCAAGGGGAAGTGTGAATTTAGCGGTTGAATTTGAGTTGAATGTTTTTGCCGGAAAGTCACGCAAGAGTTGTTCCGTTAAATTATCGTCTTATGTTATGAATAACCTCGTTCAGTTATAAATATTGCAGCTACGTTGACACTAATTTACAGAAGCCTACGACTCGCCTTTATTTACTCAACATAAAATACTTCACTCCAGATTACCGATATAAACTGCGAAAAAGGTTGTATGCAAATTAGCTTTTAGTGGACCCTACCGCGCATGGGGACCAGCTGACATAGTCCCTTTAACATGTGAATACGGAATCTAGCATAAATAAAAGCTTTCATAGCTGATGAATACGGCACATGATACTTGATATAATGCTTTAGTTTAGCTTTAACTTGACCCCTCTTTATACTAAACAAACTATGAATTTTCTTCAAAGGAATTCTCGATGGAGCTCTATCCATTTTTAACGTTCTTTTATCAAATGTTCGCCTGTAACCACTGAAATCATTGTAATCTCTTTCACAATGAGCACATCTCTCATAACTGAAAAAATTGCCCTCAATGTCATTGAATATTTGACTAGCACTTTCGCCATTTCCATCACGTACACTACAGTTCACATATTTCTGACAACTAGACGCTCTACAAATTCAAAAAGCGTTTCAAAATATATCCGTGAAGATCACAATCGTCCCGCTTGAGCGCGGTTAGCACTGGACACCAGTCAAATTAAGCCCCAATGGGGAGGGCCACGCTACTTTTGATCTTTGTTCCGTCGATCAAATTTTTTTTAAATTTCACACTGCTGACTTAAGTTGACGTATTGAAGTGAATTAAAGTGGCAAAGTAGGGGCAGTGCTATAAAAGCGAGTGCCGTACATTTGTAGAAGTCTACAAAAAACAATACGCCATAAATGACATCAAAAAACGTGCCAAAGTTGCAAAGTTCCGCGAACGAAAATGCTTCTGCTATACGTAGGATCTGTGAAAGATTTAATCAGCCAAAAATAGAAATACAAATAAAGTAGGCAAGGCTGATACTACGTAGAACACTTAACGCGACAACGACACGATAGAGTCCAAACTGAAAGCCAAAATGCAACGCACGACAACGCAATGACGTCATGATCTCCCATCAAACTTTGCGAAAACAAACATGGAGGCGCGTGGGAAATTTGAAAGTAGAAAAAGCAAAACAAATCGCCTAGTATTCAAACCAGTTAAAGAATTATCGACTTCAAACCCCTAAACCAGTTTTACACAAACACCAACTTATGATTTGGAGAAAAACTGTTTTTCAGCCGAGATTCCCTTTAAATTAAATTCCAAATCACCTGTGAATTTGATAAAAATTCCAGATACGGACCGTTTTGCCTGAGTGTCTGTTTTCATGGAATTTTCTCTCATTATTAGCGCCAAACCAGGAAAAAAATGCAGGTTTAAAAAAACGTGTCCTGAAGTCAACATAGGCTAGTAAATGCCTACCTTGGGTCACTGTTCTGATGCCGCATCGATTCTTGGAAAAGACACTATACTTAGTAATCCAGTGAATTGTTGGGGGGACACCCTTGCAAATATGCTGGGGGTGAGAGAGGGGGGGGGGGGGGGGGGCTGGGGGGTTAAACTTGTGATGGACTGACTGTCATCCCGGAAGTACATGTGTTGCAATACTCCTAGTCATGTCTTTCTCAGTACATAAACTGGAAATATACATGTAGAATGATTCTCTAGGGATTTTTTTTAGCTGACAGTCCTCAAATTATTGGTCGGAATAAACTTTTTAATTACCTTAAACAAGACGTTCCGGTATAAAAGGGCCTGGCCTGGCCATTCTCACACACAGTTGTCAATCAACCATCAAAGCGTAAACGGCTGACAAAACAACCTGCGCTTTTTGTATGACCGTTACTGATAAAATTTGTTGTATTTTTTTCTAAAAATGTTCTGTTAAAACATTAGCAAGTTATATATTATTTTTGTTAATTATATATTTTGGTTTCATAAGATTTTGAAGCATGCTTAGTTTGCAGGATGCTTCACTCAACAACGTGCCATGACTGCAAGAGTACAAATTTGTATTTTGCACACGAAAGGTGTGAAATGTGTGAGGTGCCATCCCTTTTGTAGCGGAACTTCATGTTTAAGTTATAAACAAACGTATTTTCCTTTATGTAAGATAATATTCAATTTGGTGTTATTTCTTAACAGACACGGCAGTGGATAAAGTTGTACAACAGTATTTGTCAAACAAACATCTCTCCTCTGCTTAAAAGCGACCCAAAGGTAGCCTTGCGAATTATCTATTTATTGCAGTCTTTGGTGTTTTTTGTTGTTGAGATTTTCAGGAAGTGGTCAGACCCCAAAAATCTTTGAAAAGTAGTCAGAAGTTTTTGGTAATTTTCAAAACTCAGAAGTTGGTCAGAAACATTATTATTTTAATTTGTCATGATAAGTCAAATTTAGTGTCATTTTGTACCATTTCATAATTTCAGACCCTGCTCAGGATACACAAGAGAATTCATTGAACAAAGAGGATTATCCTTACCCTGGTCAAAAGCGACTCAAATTTTTAAATTTGAAAACAAATCTTAAGGTTTAAAAACCTTAAGATTTGTTTTCATTTACATGTATTGCAGCCTTCGGAAATCTTTGGAAGTCATTTGTAATCTCGATCTGGCAAACATTGAAAATATTCAGAAAATTATCAGGAACATTCCAAAGACCTGTCAGACAATTTTTGGAAATCTTCAGGAAGTGCCAGTTTTGATACTGAAGTCTTTGGAACCCAGCGGCCCAAACTACTTGGAACCCAGCGATAATGGATATAACAGCTCTGTGTCATCTTTTACATGCCAAGTTTTCGCTCATGTGTGGACTGAGGAATAAGCCTTTCTGAAACACATATAGTACTTTATTATTCCACTATTACGTCATTTCACCATATAAGGTCAAGAGAACACGTAAAATATGAGACGGTATTGACCAGTTGAACAGATGAATACGGAAAATAGCATAATAGTAGGGACATTTTGCAGTAGAATAATAAATCCCTTATTCGATGGTTTAGCATATAATACGGGCGGACATTTTGCTCATTGCTCGCATTTTTCCTCGCCCCTACGGGGGCTTGGAAAAATACTATGCAACTCGCAAAATATCCGCGCGTATTATATTTTAAACCATCAAATAAGGTGTATGTATTTGTTAGACTTGGCACACTTTCAACATAGTCAATGACGAAGCTCATATTACATGATTGCATTATATATGCACAGTGGTCAATACCCCACTGGCATGCTCTGTTTTGACTTAACTGTAACCAGAACTGCAGTTCACATGTTTTTAAAATAACTTTTAGTGTAATTCACATTTCCCAACCATTTTCTCTTGGTAGCATCTAACTCCTTCTCTATTTCTCTTACTAGTTTCTCCTTCTGAGCCTGACAAGGAAAATGGAAGGGACAAAGAGTCTGGGTTAACATCAAAAGGTATGTTAGATGAGTGACAGCAGCAGTTTCTTGTAATGCAATTAAAAAAGACTTGAAGATCGTCAAAGTTACCTGGTTCGCGGGGGGATTACCAAAGCAGATCAAAAACTGAGATATCGCAATCGTATAGTTTTATTCGATCTGAAACATAATTATTACAATTAATCACACAATGCTTGATAGCGATGATAAACAGTCATTTCGACGGTAAATGCTACAGTTATAACTCACTTCTATGGCGATATCCTTATGATCTCTTTAAACGTAACAGGCAAGCATCAGGTAAACATTTGAACAGGTAAGCATCAGGTAAGCATTTGAACAGGTAAGCATCAGGTAAGCATTTGAACAGGTAAGGCATCAGGTAAGCATTTTGAACCAGGTAAGCAAAGAAGACTTATGTTGTACTTTTCGGCTGGAATTGCGTAATGACCTCGTGATTGTAATCATATCCAATAGCTAAACAATAATTAACATAATCAGTTTTCAAGTCAATGTCTGGACAATAATTAATCGATTAAATGCAATGTTCTCAGCTAAACATCCTCCGGCCCAATGACGATATCCTCGTCATAACCTTCTGCTGGGTAAATAACAGCTATTTTCGTGATTGACCTCCTGTACTCGCCGGTTGGGGTTCTGACTTTGACATTACTTATTCTTCCATCATCTCCGGGATAGACTTGTATGATTCTTCCTATACGCCAGTTACCTCTCACCGCGTTAGGTTCAGCCATCATGACCACATCGTCAACACGTACTTGTTGCCTCTCGGTATTCCACTTCTTTCGTGGCACCAACAATGGAAATACATCCCTCGTCCATCGTCTCCAAAAGGAATCCACGATCTTTTGCACGAATTCCATTCTGTGCCTTGGGTTGTTGGTGTCTTTAAAACGGACCTTGAGGAATTGCGCTCGAAGCTCTCCCAAGTAGCATATCGTTAGGACATATGTATGAGCCATCGTTGGGATCGTTTGGATGCGTCCAATTGGGCGCTGATTCACTAGGTTTGCTACCTCCAGTAGGGCGGTGTATAACTCAAATGGAGTTAGAACGTGATCTCCAATGGCCTTCTTTAACGCAAACTTGCAACTCTTAACCAGAGCTTCTGTACAGCCATTTTGGTGTGGGGCTGCTGGAGTACTGAATTTCCATTCTAGGGCCTTTCTCAGCGCAGAATTCCTTTAGTTGCTCTACATCCCATCCTTCTACCATCTCTCTTAATTCCCTTTCTGCTCCTACTAGCTGCGTTCCGTTGTCGCTTAGCATATATGCTGGCTGTCCTCTGATAGCGAAGAATCTTCGAAGCACCTGCATGTATTCCATAGTAGAACAGTCAACTGCCAGCTCAAGGTGGACCGCTCGGGTGTTAAGACAGGTGAAAATTACTCCGTAATGTTTTGTAGTCTTGTTACGGCCAACCTTGACTGCGTATGGACCAAAATAATCACAGGATGCGTTATAGAAGGGGGGAGAGTAGGGTGCTAACCGTTCTCTTGGCAAATCAGCCATCAGCTGGCTCTCGGCTCTGTGCTCGATTTCTCGACAAGTGACACACCTGAACTTGACTGTTTTAGCTAAGTCATGCACTTTCAATATCCAGTATCTTGTCCTGGTCTTTGCTGCCGTGGCTGCAACTCCTGGATGGCCAAACTGGTGCATCTGTCGCGTGATAAGCAATGATATCCAGTGCTTGTGGGGCAGTAATGTGGGGTGTCTGGTGTCATAAGACACTAAAGCCTTGTCTACTCTACCTCCAACTCTTAGCACACCATCTTGATCTATGAACGGGCTAAGTTGCCCACAAATTCTCCCTTCGCTTGCCTGACTTACTAGGTCACGTTGAGCTTCTTTAATCCACAGTGTTTCCGCTTCGTTCAGTTCTTGGGGAGAGAGTGAAGCGTCTCTTGTTGTCACAGAATGGCATCCTTCCGTTCTCTCTCGAAGCTTGGCTTTCAAATTGCTAATGAATCTTTGCACGTAGGCAGTAACCCTCAGTAGCTTTCTCCAGCTAGAGAATTCGTTACAGCAGATAACTTCTTTAGCAGTCGCTGCGACGTTTACTGCTAAAACCTTTCTGGACTCTTTCTGAACTTCGTCTTTTTCTTGCTCTTCTAATTCTCTGTCAGATATAGAATGATCTTCAGGCCAATCCTCCTCCGGCCAGGGACAGAAATTCTGATCCATGTCTCCACCGTCCGTTTCAATTGGTTCACTGTAATACCACGAGAGACATCATCTGCAACGTTTAAACTCTCCAGGAATGTGCCTCCATTGGGAGGGGTTACAGTTGCTTTGGATTTCTCCTACTCGGGCTGACACAAAGGGCTTGAATCTTCTTGATTGGCTGCAGATCCAAGCGTGAACTATTTTGCTGTCCTGTGAAGAGGATAGCTCTTTCATACTGCATTCGACCTTCTACTTGAAGAGTTTTGTATAACCTCGTGGCTAGTACAGCTGCTTGTAACTCTAGACGAGGAATAGTTTAACTCTTTCAGCGGTGCTACTCTTGACTTAGCTGCTATGAATCTGACGTCATATCCCCCTTTACTGTGTTCGCCATCTGACGTAAGCACATGCTCCAAAGGCCTCTCTTGACGCATCTGCGAAAATACATAGCAATTGGACATCCCATTGCATCTGCCGGCGTTAGGCACCTTGGAAACTTGACATCATTTAGTCCCAGTAATTCTTCAAAAAACTTGATCCACTCTTGACAATGTTCAGATGATAGCTCTTGATCCCAGTCGTATCCCAGTTGCCATAACCGTTGCATTCCAACTTTGGCTCGAATGAGAAAGGCAGCAGCAAAAACCAATAGGGTAATATATCCGGGCCACGTGACTTAAAATTATTCGTTTCGTCAGTTTTCCGTCTTCTTGATTCAGGCTTCCGTGGTGATCAACTTGGAAAGGTCAGCTTTGACTTTGAATGTAAACATGTCTGATGTGTTGTTCCATGACTACACCAAGTACCTTTCTTCAGCTTCTCCCTGTAAGATCTTCATTCCTTCTTCTTCCAGGTGGTTTGTTTGGCACCTCATTCGAAACCCAACCTTTCACTGTAAAGCCTCCCTTCTCAAGGACTTCGGTCTAGGTCCTTCGTTAGCTTTTGCGCCTTTTCTACAGTGTCGACAGAGTCACAAATGTCATCCATGTAGACGTTGTCTTTTAGGACTTTGGCTGCTTGTGGGTGCGAATTCTTGACTTTCCTCTGCTGTTTTTCTCAAGGCGATTTGGGCCATTGCTGGTGCTGGTTTATCTCCAAACGTTAATACGGTCTTTAAATACACATCAGGGGGTCTGTCAATCTCCATGTTTCTCCATAGGAAGCGATGTATGTGCTGATCTACTTCAGGTATCAGGACACGGTGGTACATCTTCGAGATATCGCCGCTAACCGCTACTGCTTGTTCTCGGAAACGAAGAATTACACCGAAGATGCTGTTCAAGCAAGCCTGGACCTTTTAACCAGTAGTCATTCAGGCGGTGTCCTTGATAACTGGAGGAGGAATTGAAGACTATTCTTAGGCGGAGTGCTCTTTTTATCTGGCCGTACTACTCCATGATGGGCAACATAAATGAACAGGACCATTGTAGTTTTCTATTTCTCGTGGTGACAGCTTTCGTGCGAATTCCATCTCTTCCATCTCCTTCATTTGCTGATCGTAGGCTTTAGCATGCTCTGGGTTCTTCATCAGTCGCCGCTCTGTTGCCTCCAGCCGTTTGACCGCTTGTGGTTTGTTGTCAGGAAGCATCTTTGGGTCCCGCTTCCATGGGATAAGGAATTAACCATTG
>MU825906.1:115601-228101 GCA_029204205.1 Desmophyllum pertusum
CCCCTTTAACTTTAATAAGAGACTCTCCTACCTCATCCGCAGCACGTTTGGCGTCGATTTTGTGAAGCAATTCCTTCCCCGTTCTGGTCAGTGCTCCTTTCGCATTCCTTCGCGATAGTCGTCTTTGCTTGACTTCCTCGGATTTTTCGGCCATCTTCCCTTGAACCAACCAGTGAGCATAATCCAGAAATCGAATGTAATGGTTCGCGGGGGGATTACCAAAGCAGATAAAACTGAGATATCGCAATCGTATAGTTTTATTCGATCTGAAACATAATTATTACAATTAATCACACAATGCTTGATAGCGATGATAAACAGTCATTTCGACGGTAAATGCTACAGTTATAACTCACTTCTATGGCGATATCCTTATGATCTCTTTAAACGTAACAGGCAAGCATCAGGTAAACATTTGAACAGGTAAGCATCAGGTAAGCATTTGAACAGGTAAGCATCAGGTAAGCATTTGAACAGGTAAGCATCAGGTAAGCATTTTGAACCAGGTAAGCAAAGAAGACTTATGTTGTACTTTTCGGCTGGAATTGCGTAATGACCTCGTGATTGTAATCATATCCAATAGCTAAACAATAATTAACATAATCAGTTTTCAAGTCAATGTCTGGACAATAATTAATCGATTAAATGCAATGTTTCTCAGCTAAACATTACCTATACCTGTACAGTGAAAGTAATGCGCCCAAAAAAATATACACTGTACTCAATAAGAATATTGTTTTCACATGTAACAGCCTCACAAAATTTCAAGGAATTAATGGAGCTGGCATATCATTGGTAAACATTTAAGGTGTGAGGTGCGAAGGCCTTTATGGGGTTTTCAATTTTATTGGTGATTTTTTTTTTGGGGGGGGGGGGGGGGGGGTTTAGAAATTTTTTGGTGGATTTTTTGGGGAAGAAAGATTTTGGCAGGGACTTTTTTTAGAGGTTGAACAAAAAATGTATCGCTCCCCACTTTGAAAGAATGACTACAGGCTGCCTAAAGTTTGTGACAGATGCATAATGAATGAATAAAGGTGGATACATGAACTACAGAGAACTACATCATCTTGATGTTTTTTTCTTACTTTATCTTTTTTATGCAGAGAAGAAAGGGACTTTTTGGGGCTTTTTTTTAGCCTAATGGGACTTTTTGGTGGTCTAAAAATTTGGCCTCATTCTCACCTCCCCGTCACTAATACATAAAAAAAACACCCTTGTCTTCATATTTTCTATCTGTTGTAGTGCTCTACACAGTTTTTATTTACATGTATATAGCTCTCTTTCAAGAATGTGGACTATTGTACATGTATTTTGTGCTAAAGGTGTACACTGATTTGTATAAAGTAATATATCAAACACGAGAGCCAGTGTTTCATCACATTTCCAAACACCGAGAAGACAGTTGAAAACACGACACGCAGCGGAGTATTTTTAACGAAATTCGATGAGTTTGGAAATGTGATGAGAGATCAAACCCTGTCTCGACTCGAGGGTTTAATATCTTTTCAAGCGAAACTAAGGAGGAAACAGAGAAATAAAATTGCCAAAAATCTATGGAGTTTTGATCAGATATCAAAACCCTGTCACGGTTATGATTTCCTTTCAGTTGTTAGCTTAATGAATTTATTATTCATTATTGTTTTTTCATTGTTCCCTGTTATCTTTGTTGTTACAGTGAAAACAGACTCACCTAGTTTAAAGGAATTAAGGGAGCTGGCATATGATATCGGTAGACCTTGGAAAATTCTTGGGCGACTGTTAAACGTAGACGAGTCAAAGCTTGATGGAATCGATGATGAAAATAGGCAATTTGTTGAAAAGGCATACCAAATGCTGTTGTCTTGGAAGCATGGTAATGCAGATGCTGCTAACCTACCAAGTATTATATGAAGCATTAATTAATAAACAAGTTGGTCGCAGTGATTTGGCCAAAACGTATTGTACTTTGTAGAGAGAAGTGAAAGTACTTGTACATGTAGCAGTTGCAAAGTGTCACCTTTTATTAAACATAATTTGCTACGGGCCTCATCAACTATCACATCATAGAAATCTCGAGCTCATAATCTAATTGTTTTTAGCAAAATCATAACAATTGTCTAGTATTAACTCTAAATCTTCTTCCGAAACTTTGGAGAAACGAGAAGGAAACCGCAATTTTGTAGACGACCTCCAGCCACTGCACACTAATGGCTGATAGTGTACGAGTAGCTCAGCCAATCAGATTTGTCTCATTTGCATTAGTATACTAGTAGATTTTTACTAAATTTAATTAGTAGCCACTAAAAATAGTAACCTGAGGCCCAGTTCAGACGCCGTACTTCACATGAGCCGAATCAAATTCAAATTTAGGCCGACCAAAATTAATTTAGACCCAAATTAATTTGGACCGGCTGAATTGATTCAGCGGACACTTTTTCTTCTTTCCGAGGGTGTCCTGCTTACAGGAGCTTTGACTGTATATAGACTACAAGCTCTTGTTCAGTTGAGGGGGGGGGGGGGGGGGGTGGTGTAACAAGTGTCAGTTGATGACGAAATCACGCCTCAGAGACTGGACTGAGCCCGCGGTTTTTTATCCCCATAGTTTTTTATTATTTTTTTTTAATTTTTAATTTTATTAAACAACAACAATGAGTTTACACCATTACATTACAATAGTCCTTCCTCCAAAATGGCCGCCGCAAATTCATATTAAACTGAGCGGGAAATCAATACCAGCACCTGAAAGATCACTTCTTGTTTGGTAATCGTACAAAGTTTTCGTTAGGTCAGGTTCTACCTGAGTCGAGAAAACGGGAGTTGAAAACTGGAAAATTTAGAGGACATTTGTATGACTGGGGTATGGCGTAAATATTATTTATTTTAATAATTAAATATTTTGTATTTTAAACTTGGAAGTGAGGTGAGGTGATTTTAAACTTGGATTTTTTTTTTAAATTTATTTAGTATAAAAATGTAATTATTCATAACCTCTTGTCATAACTTATTATTGTAAATAGTACATGTATTTTAATATTATTTTAGTTTTTAGAGTGTTTGTTAGAGGGGGCACAAGTTTATTAGGTTTTCTATTAGGGGTGGACCATTCTTATTGATGATGGGGGGAGGGGGGTTGCATGAATTTTAGCTGCCAATATTTGTTTTATTCATCCAGCCCTGCAAGATATGTTTTTTTTTTATCTCTGTGTCCTTGCACGATATACTGTTTCACTCTATATTTTTTTACTCAATATTCATTTTTTTAAATGAAAAGCACTTGTTCTATATTTTTGGGGGATTTGTCCAACCCCCTCCCCCCCCCCCCCCCCCCCCATCGATAATCTAATGGTCCACCTCTTATGTGCTACCCTCTTTAAATAAATAAGCTTATGTTACTTACTTACTTGTCACTGTTATTATAACTTTCTATTATATTTTTATATTTATATTTTCTTTTATATTTTTATTCTATTGTTTTACTGTCAATCTATGTTATCTCTCTGACGTATTTCCGTTATTACGCAAAAACTGTTAGTAGCTACTATATAACATGTATATCAATGTAAAATTTCCTCATTGTACCTGAGAAGACTGGTTTGGCCAGTCGAAATATAGTACTTAAAAAACTTAAAATCTACGTTGTATCGGTCTCTGCTTCTACAGTATATTTTCACTGTTATTATAACTGCAGGATTAGCTAGGATTTGTGCTTGTACCTTTGTTCGAGGAGTGTGCCTCAACAGAATGTCTGTAAGATTGACTGACCCTGAACATTGCTATGTTGTATTATTGGTTGTTTGTCCACACAGCAAATTAGGCCTTGGGATAAGTCAATTTTGTTGTGTTGTACTTGTTCCAGAAAATATCCATGCCCCCGCCACGGAAGGGTTTTTTGGTTTGAACCCTCAGTTTAGCTTCATACTTAATTTTGGCTTTTGAGACCCCCTTCCCCTAGGAATTCCAAATAACTTCCTTGGGGTGCGTATGGATATTTTCTGGAACAGCACATTTACAAAAACATTTTGAACCATCATCGACTGGAAAATTTTTTATATATTTATTTTTCTTTTAGATCAAAGCTGTTATGATTATATCGAAGTTATTAATATTGTAATTGTTTGCATTTTTTCTACCATTTATTATTAATATTGTAGTTAGAATTTATCAGTTTATTGTAGAAAGGTTAAGCGCTATGGACAATAAATTTATTAGTGGTTTTATGCGCTATAGAAGTCAATAAATTATTTAATTAAAAACAGTCGCATTCCCATTCAAACCCTTTTTTAATGGAGTCCTTGTAGCCTAGTAACAATACGGATTACGAAATATAGTGTAAGACTCACTTATGCTCAATCTCGTTCCCAGAGTCTACACGGTCGTTGCTGACAAATTAATGCATCCAGGCCAGGGGGGGCAGAAAACTGCTGAAATTTTCGTATCTGAATCATCCAACAAAATATGACGTCACATCCGGTAAAAATTGCCTCGAATAGTCGTTTTCGCGAACAACCGAAATCAAGTCTTGAATAGACATGATTTCTTCGTTTTTCTGAACCTATGGTTTGGTTGAATTTTATACTATGCAGGGCCGTAGCTAGCGGGGGGGGAGCAAGGGGGGCAGTTGCCCCCGCCCCAAGAATGGGTAATGCTTTCTGAAAAACGAAAACTGCGTATGTTTTTTTCGCGTTCAAACAGCCGCCTTCTTGATAAAAATATATGCCGAGGGTCTTTCAAAAACAACGGATTGAACATTTCAAAGGCTTGGTACTCTCCCCAGATTTTGCTCGGCATATTAAATCAAGATGATGGGGAACGAAGAGGCGAGAACTTCTTACTTCTTAGGTAACTAAGTAAGTAGTTATATTTTGACTGTCCGGTACCATACTAACTTGAACATTTACGATTGATTGAGAAATATATTTGGAGCGGAAATCCAACTGGAGACATCTTTTACACACAAAATAGACTAATAAAATGTTTAGTGTACTAAGGCCGATATACGGTATGTATCAAGTTAACAAAACCTCGGAAATATTGCTGTAAGCACTAAAAAATACCTGTCATTTTACACTTGATCGAGATTGATTTTTTGACAAAACATCTCATGGAGAATGCTGAAAATAGCATTTCCGAGCCTCTAGATTTCAAAATTTTCTGAGGGGGCATGCCCCCAGACCCCCTAGCGGCTCGCGCCTTCGGCACTCGCTTCATTCCCCCCCCCCCCCCCCCATTCAAAAATTCTAGCTACGGCCCTGCTATGGATATAAAGAAGTTGCAGAGATATTGCTTCGACTTTTTCAGCAAAGATTTCGGTAAAGAGAAAGGTTTAGTATTGTTTTGAAGGCAAATAACACAACGCGAAGTGCCGTGTCATGGCGGATATTTCCCGTTCTCAAAACAAGTGGCGTTCCATCTTTTGGCTCTAATAGTTCCTGGTTCTGTGATAACATCGATCTGCCTACCGAAAGTAGTATTCGCGGTCACCTAGTCGAAGTTCCCTGACGAGGTTAGTATACTCTCCCAACGCTGCTCGGCGTCGATAAATGTCTCGAACCCAAAATCGCTTTCTTTTTCGAACTACGTTATTCCTATGGCGCCTCTGCCTGCGCAAAATAATGATTTGTAGTAGCCAAAGCACAAGTTGCCCATCTGCGTCCGCCATGTTTTTTTTAGCGCCAAAATTTGTACTTTCGCGGGCATGGAAACGAGCATTGTGATTGGTTTATTCTTCGGCTTCCGCTTACGACTCCAACAATCTAGTTTTCACCAGATCGTAAGCGACGGAGTCGTAAGCGGCGTCGATATCCCTCTTCCGATTCCGTCGGTTTGATTTTCACTAGATTGTATCGCTCTTACGACTCCGACTCCGTCGCCAGTGAAAACCAGCCTTAAACGGTCCCTGGTAATCAGGCGTAAGCTTTTTTACTAAAGGCGAGAACGGATGCAAGGAATAGGTGAGATTAATGAATTTGTTGTATTTGAGCATTTTCAAAGGAGATGTCAAGGTCTTCATCCATTTTCGTTAATATTCATCGGAATAATCTCCGAACAAACCCAGAACACTTATAACCCAAGCAAATTACAATCTTCAAGCACGCGCGAAAACACGCGTGACTGAAACAAGCTCACCACATATGACGTCACAAAAACAGTAAATTCGTTTCCATTCCATGCGCGGTCATTCCTGGTTCGTTTTCGTTAAGCCGTCGGAAATTCTCGGAAATTATCGAATTTCGTGCCTTATAAGCGCCACAAATCTCCCAAAGCAGCTTTCGAGGGTTGAGTATGATTGATGCTAGTATAAAGAACGGTTTTCGCGACAAAAGAAAAAAATACCAAAAATTTCGTTGCATTTGAATTTGCGGCGGCCATTTTGGAGAAAGGTCTATAAATAAGCCACACAAGTTCGCCTTGCGGACCTATTTTTATTTGTTCCCTCCCCTCCCCTCCCCTCCTCTCCCTTCTTATCATTATTTCCCACTAGTCTTTGCGAGTGTGGTTCATGCACGTGTAAAATACCAAGATGGCGGAAAAATTGGTACGTTATAATTTGTTCTTTATTATTTATAAAAACCGCTTGAACTAGTGCTATTCATACTTTATATGAAACATCAGCTAACTTGCTTACTTTTGCTTGCAGCTCGTAGCCAGGAGACACAATATGGAGGAATTACAGAAAGCTTTGTTCACCTCGTGCATGAGTCGATGAAAGGTAAGATTTTAATTTCACAATTAAACTTTATATATAATTATTGAACTAGATTCAGTCGAAGCTCCTGTAAGCAGACACCCTCGGATAGCAGAAAAAGTTTCCGCAACTGGAGCTTTGGGTTTTATTAGTAGAGCTGTCCGCTTACGAGAGTGTCCGCTCATATAAGAGAGCTCGACTGTATAACAACAACAACAACAACAACAATTTTATTTTGCATTTTATAAAAATTAGGTTACATTTTTGGATATATTATTTTAATAGTAGTTTGTAATGGTATTTGAGTAATTAGCTAATTATAGTAAATGCCTAGAGGTTAAATGAACTGGAGGGTTTTCTAGTTAACCTCTAGCCTGTTTATGTTTATGTATAAAGTTCAAGCTTAAGGGCTTCCACAGACTAGAGAGATAGTTAACATGTAGTTGTCGACAACTATCTCTCTAGTCTGTGGAGGCCCTAAGTCTTAAGCTTACATCAACGCCGCATGTATATGTACAGCCATCAGAGTACTGTACATAATTAGACCTGCAAACACATCAGGGCCATTCCATTTTATATCCACACCACCACCCCCCCCCCCCCCCCCCCCTCCCGTTGATGAGGTCAGTCAACATTTACCCCCTAAGAAAACAAACATCAAAGTGCCAACACAATACCCTTGGAAAGTGGCAAATTTTTCCATTCCCCCGTAGAAAAAAGGCTGTTTTCTCATCAACCCCCTCAGAAAATACGCAAAGAATCAAATGATGCTAGACTGCAAAACAGTCGAATTTTTTCGCGTTACGATTCATACGCGCGCGGTCTTCGAATGAAAGGTCTGAGCGAGTGTGAAAACGGAGAGTAGGACTGGGGAGAGAACGCTGAAAAATACGACTGTCGGCTTTCCATACAACGAATTCGTTCGAATTTCCCGTTCCTCCAGCAACGGGAAAATTCCCATTGGTTGGAATTTTGACGCTACCTGTCAACAAAATGTTCATCGCAACCTCATCAGAGATATTCGAAGCCGTGTCAATTTCACGTAAAACGAGCTCTTCGTGGAATTTGCATAATTTACGACAACTGAAGTTTCGGCGGGTCTAAAATGGGTCTGTTCCGTTGTGGAACGCGTTCTGTTCCGGGAAGATCTGGCAGAAAATTGTCCTTGTCCTAGGAGCCTAATGTCAGAGAACGACGAGCTTAAGCTTCCTTTAATGGCTGCTGTTCCGCGGGAAATAATAATGACGGCGCTACAATAGCTCTGTTGATACACGCGCGCACTTTTATGGAGATGTCGGAAATTTACCGGGATATTTACTCCTTCGTTTCAATCTCAAACCGTCCACCTCTCAAGTTGCGGCGTCGTGATCAGTAGCGATGGTAAAAGTTTGATTGCTCTTATTTAATTTCTCTTTTAAAATTTGCGAACACAGAGCAGAGGGCACACGGCGAGCAAACTCTCAACGAAAAGATAGTTCCTTCTTCAAATTGAAGCGACAGATCGACTTTTTCCAATTCTTTGGGGCTCGGCAAGTATGTTTTCTGTGGATATCCATTTAGTTTAAAATGTCCAAATATTAATTGCGATACAAAATCTGCCATTGTCTGGCGCGCTCGCTACGTGTACTCTTATTATTTGTCCCTCTTCGCGAAGCGGGTTTCTTCAGTGTTGTTTGATTCATCCGACCGATTTCTCTTCAAACAGAACAGTTCCTACATTTTACAGGCAATATAGAACCAAAATTAATCGTCAAGACTCTCGTTGACATCAACACTGAAGAGCGAACTTGGACAAACAAAAAATGTGGTTGGAGCTGTCAAGTATTTTTAACACCTCAGCGATATTATTTGAACCCCCGGTCAGAACGAATTCGTTGTATGGAATGCCGACAGTCGTTTATTTTTCTCGCCTCACCCGCCCTGCGGGCGCGCGAGGCTTGCGCGCTTCGCGCGCGAGGATCACGCTTACGGCGCTTCGCGCCTTATTGAGCGGAAAAATAACGACTGTTTTGCAGTCTAAAATGATGCCGATGCACTGACCCCCTCGAAAATGACTTTCAGAGTCCCTTAATAAAATCTTGGCAAGGGGGGATGAGGGGGGGGGGGGGGGGTGGGGGTGGGGTGGGGGTGGATATACAATGGAGTATACCTCATGTATAGGAGAAGTGGTCAGTATAAAAATACAGAGTACATGCAATTCGCAGCAGACTGGGTATAAAATGTAGACTGAGACCAAAACTACCACTTTGTCTTTATTATTTTATTGTCATTTATTTTCATGGGATCTTTCATTCAACTGTAGTATCCATTCCAATATTGAATGCTGATTTGATTACCATATAAGCTCTATTAAGCCCCCAGGGGGCTTATTTAATTTTAGGCCTCAAGAAAAGAGGCTTATTTCAAATAACAAATTTTCGAGAAATTATAATTCTCTAAAACAGAACAAGAAATGGGTTATGTATGACCGTCTTACAAATGCAACATCATTTATACCTTAACGCAATGATAGCTATAGTTGACCACGATTCAATATAAAGTGACTGAAACGCCAGAAAATATTGCTGAAAAGTCATTTACATCAACCTGATGGAAGGGGGAGAGGGACTTATTACAAAATCTGACTGACAAATGAGCAAGAAAGCACATGTATATAAATCATTTCGGAAAATGTTTTCAATGGAATCACCACTACACAGTTTCTGCTTCATTATCCTGACAAAATAAATAACAGAGAGATCTCAGGATAATATAATTGCCTTCCATATTTTCAATAAAGAGTCTATTTCACTTATAGAAACCGAAAGATTAAAAGAAAATAATATTTTCTTCTTTCGAAAAGCAATTTCATTGAAAATAAAACAAAACTATTATTTAATAATAGTCCATGAACACGTGAAAGGTTTGTTTGTTTACATTCCACAAGTTTCTAATCATTGCAACAGATGGAAAGTAAATCGGCAGTCAGCAATGATATCTGTTTGATTTTCGTGAGAATTTTAATAATTATAAACAATCACAGGTTATAGCCGCAGATACATAAAAATAAAATGTGTGAATGGGACAAACACAAACTTTGATATATATGTCTGTGCACCTCCCATCCTGGGCTTTTGACTCCCCCACCCCCTGGAATTTCCAATCCCTTCCATGTGGGGGGGGGGGGGGTGGGGGTGGGGGGTAATGGATATTTTCTGGAACTACACATTATTCAATCTCGTTCCCATGCAGAGTCCTCGTTACCCTTGTCCAGCGGTGGAGCGGCCACTCTGGGTTAGAGTGATCCACCTGACTTGCGCATAAGACCGGAAGTCCAAGAATCTTGGCGTCCGTTAGTTGAAACATGGAGTCAAACACATGCGCAGTAGAGCCGGAAGTCCTAGAATCCTGTCATGGCAGATCGCTTCCCCCCAGAGGTTCTTGTTGACCGCTCCACCGCTGGACAAGGGTAACGAGGACTCTGGGAACAAGATTGCACATTATTACGAAGATAAATTATTGTATTGAGGAGAATCATACTGTCTTGTACCAATTCTCAAAACTATGGTTAACAGAAATGTTAGGGAATATGGTAAAGAGAACTCGGTAGTATTGTGAGCTTGAAACTAAACAGAGTAATCTTGTTTTCCAGAAGAGATGCAAAACAGGAGAACCAAATGAAACAAAGCTTCAGCAATCAGCTTGTAACAGTTATCCAGGTGAGTAAAACAATAAATCAGAGAACAGGGTTCATACAGGTCCTTGAAATCCTGAACAGTCCTGGAATGTCCTGGAAAGCCCTGGAAGTTTGTAAATTCAAGGGAAAATGCAGTGACACGAAGAAAGATCTAACGATTGGCTGAATGATAGGCTTATCGACTGACTAACTGTATCATTGACTAAGTTTAAAATAAAATGAGATCAGAGTGGCAAAACATTGTTGAATGTCCAGATGTTTCAGGGTTAGCCCTTCATTGTTTATGGTTATACAGTCAACTCTCTCAAAGCGGACACCACTGACAGGCATGGATGGCTGGTCCCGGCCAACTTTCACTTGTTTGTCTGTAACTAAACTCTCTTTACAGTGCGACTACTCCAACCAAGGCCACCCAACAAAATTCTGTGCAAATGAGCGAATTAAAACAAGATGTTAACAATAGATTTCCCACAAATTATGGATCTAAGCAAGCTGCATGCTCTGAAAGCAATAAATTTTAGGCCATTTTTATTGTTTTAAACACTCAAATGCTACTAGACAATTTGCAAGAATTTGTTTGGGTGGCCTTGGTTGGAGTAGTCGCACTGTAAGGTGGACACTTCTCTAAGGCGGACAGCGGACACTTTTTTAGCAAAATTCTGGTGAAAAATACCTCTCAAGGCGGACACTAGAGGTGCATTTTTTGCATAATCAATAGATTATAGGCCGGATATTATTTCCAATTGACCTACCACAGCAATAATGAACTCATAGTGAACTAATTACAAGAAAATGTACCAGTTGTGTATTGTATAATCTGACGATTGTCTTTGTAAACAAAAGCCGGACACCTCTCTAAGGCGGACAGCTAGAGCTGATCCTGAGGGTGTCCGATGTAAAGAGAGTTGACTGTATAAATGTACAGTTACTAACATGCTAAACAATTGGCACACTAATTTACAGAAATAATTATTGACTGACTAACTGGCAGACTGCCTGATTGATTGACAAGTCCATTGATACACTTTACATGTACAGTGTACATGGACACATTTAAAATGTGACACTAAATTTGTAGGCAGTTTTTCAGTACAAACATAAACAATACATCTTGTACGTGTAGTAGGTAAAGCAAAGTTGTATTTTGAATTTCACACTGAAACAGGTTTTAATCTTTTTTTCCAGATCAGATGCCATTGGACCAAAGCTTCAAGACTTTATCTTTAATAGTGCTACATGTTTTTCTTTGCAATCCAGCTCTTGAGTGAACCAGGTAAACAAAACTCTTCTATAAGCCAAGTTCTGCTCTTGACTTCAGACATGCCAACTACCTTGCCATGGTTAATTTGCACAGTGGATAAGTGGAGCTCTCAAAAGTTAATAATAAGTGGACTGTGTAACTGACATACTGATAGGATTACTGTATCAATGAACTGGATTATTATTTGAATTACAGACTCTCATAACTACCATTTGACAGACTGATTGCCAAATGACTGGCTGCCTGATGGACTCACTGCAGGGTGTTAGTTAATAATAAAACTGATCAACAGACTACTAACATTGACAAACTGACTGATTGAACTACAATTTACGTGACAAACGTATTGAGATGGAGACAAAATGACTGACTGACTGACTGACTGACTGACTGAGTAATGGATAGACTGTCTGACTGACTGTCTTGACTTACTGACTGACTGACTGACTGACTGACTGACTGACTGACTGACTGACTGACTGACTGGCTGCCTGCCTGCCTGCCTGATGGACTCACTGCAGGGTGTTAATTAATAAAACTGATTGACAGACTAATAACATTGACAAACTGACTGATTGAACTACTGTACATTTACTTACTGATTTGAGTGATTGAGTACTAAATGACTGACTGACTGAGTAACAGATAGACTGTCTGACTGACTGTCTTGACTGACTGACTGTCTTGACTGCCTGACTGACTGACTTGAGATTGAGAACTAAACTGCTGACTGACTGACTGACTGACTGACTGACTGATTAAGTGACAAACTAAATGACTGACTGATTTTCTGACTGACTGAGTCATGGACAGATGGACAGACATACATGTAACTCATGGTTGTCACAGGTCAGGAAAAAGTCAGGGAAAACATTTTAAGGCAAGAGAAAAGTCAGGGAATCAAGCTTTTAGCAAGAAGGGTATCGAGGTGCCCTGTGGATGCCCAATCCTAGGAGAAAAAATAACGATGAAAAACGCACCAAAGCTTTAACAAATTTATACAGGGGACATGCCTCTAGGATGCCCACTTTTCAAATTCTGGCTAAAAGCGTGAAGGGAATTTAGTATCTAGTCTGGGAAATTTTAAATTTCTTCTCAAAGTCCAAGAATTTGGTATCTGGTCTGGGAAATTCTAAATTTCTTGTCAAAGTCAGAGAATTTAGTATATGTTCAGGGAAATTTTAAATTTCTTGTCAAAGTTGGGGAATTTAATTAGCATCTGGTCAGGGAAATTCTAAATTTCTTGTCAGAGTCGGAGAATTTAGTATCTGGTCAGTGAAGTATTCTAAATTTCTTGTCAAAGTTGGGGAATTTACAGTTAGTATCTGGTCAGGGAAATTCTAAATTTCTTGTCGTTTGGGGAAGGTTTTGATAATGACAGTCTTATGGTTTACTCCAAATATTTGGCTACTTTCCATTTGATCAGTTTCTATTTCTCCATGGTTGGCAACCATGAATGTAATATTGATGGACTAATTGACAAACTGACTAATAAACTACAATGTACTGGCTGATTGATTGATTGGCTGATTGATTGATTGATTGATTGATTGATTGATTGATTGATTGATTGATTGATTGATTGATTGATTGATTGATTGATTGATTGATTGATTGATTGATTGATTGATGTACAGATGCACAGATGCACAGATGCACAGATGCACAGATGCACAGATGCACAGACTGACTGACTGACTGACTGACTGACTGACTGACTGACCGACCGACTGTCTGTCTGACTGACTGACTGACTGACTGATGACCAGATGGATGGACTTACAGGCTTCACCTGATTGATTAATAAACTGAATTGACGGACTAATTAACACACTATCAAATATAGCTACCACACTGATTGATTGACTGAATGATTGGGCACTGACCAATGAATGATGGACTGACTGAGAAATTAGCAAACTGATTGACAGATTACAAATGTACATTGCCATGTCAATTGATCGACTGACATCTGCTGATTGATTGGCAGAGTTTACCATACTCATTGACTGGCCGATTGACTGACAAACGGACCAACTGATTGACATGGGTCCACCCTGCAACTGACCAATAACTTCGCTTTTATAGAGAGGCTCTATATGTTCATAGTGTAGACTGTTTACAGCTTCTCCGTTTTCGCAGAAGATCTTGGAAGAGGCATAGAACCAAGGAATCACAAGTGAGGCAAGTGACTAAGAGAACTTGCTCTCAGGGCTCCTGTGGACACTTGTTTGCTTGTGATTCTTCAGTCTTGTGCACCTTTCATGATCTTGTTAGAAAATAGAGAGATTGTTATTTAATGTAACAATCTACATTGATTGGTCTTGGTAGTTTGCATGTCTGGGGTATTTAATACAGTTGAACCTCCCTGAGTGACCACCTTGCGTAAAGTGACAAATCATATATGAATACATGTTAAGTGCAAAAATTTGTCTAGTGCAGCCAAATTACTATCTACATGCTTCTCTTCCTCCCAGTGCGGGGTAGGGTCAGAAACTCAAATTGCTATAGACAAAACCTATTGTAGGCAACTACATTGGTTTGGCAAAATGGGTTGGCCCCCAAGGCTGGTTCAACTGTATCCTTGATTACTGTAAACTTGATGGGTGTTTTTTTTTAAACCTCTCTTGCTTATCCTCTACTTTCGGATTTGATTTTCATTTTTTTTTTTTCATGGTAAATTTTATAGTACATGTACTCTCATTCAAGATTGCAGCAGAAATGTTTCGTTTTGTCAAAAAAAGTTTCCTTTTGCAACATGTTTGGAAAAGAAATACTAAGTCGTTAAGTGTCATTTTCAATGTTATGAAATCGGAATACTTGAAAATAACAGATTACATGTGGTTTTGCATTGCATGACTGAATTGCTTTGTGTTACCAAAAATAAGTATCACGTAAGACAATACATTTGAAAATTCTAAGACTTGAAAATAACAAATTACGTGACTGAATTGTTTTGTATTACCAAAAATAGATGTCACGTAAGACGAGAAGTACACTGAATACATTTAACACTTCAAGACTTGAAAACAACAAATTATTACATGGGTGGTTTTGCATTGCGTGACTGAATTGCTTTGTGTTACCAAAAATAAATGTCACGCAAGACAAGAAGCACATTGGAATACATTTAAAAACTCGGCTATTGGTGGTTTGCATCGATGTTATAAGAAGTGTTTGCTTGCATGAACAACATCAGAAAATCAACAGGTTATAGAGCAGGCATAAATAAATGTTCCGTCCAAACTATAACTTCGTAGCGTTTTTCATAACCGAGTTTATATTACGAAAATAATTTTCAGAAAATTACAGTATTTAGTATGTAGCCGCCATGTTGGTGTCCTTCTTTGGGACACCAACATGGCGGCCATAAAATTGTACAAGAAGTAGAGTAGATTCTACCATCAATATCGTTAGCTTTGACTTCAAAACTCTTTAGAAATCACTTCTAAATTATTATCACGTATGAAAAAAAAAAAAAAAAAAAATATCCGTTTTTGGTCGTTTTAGTGACAGTTCAAAAACACGTTCATCCGGGACATCGCAAATTTCAAAATGCTTTATTTTCGACACGAAACACTGAATCGATACCAAACTTTGCAGAGAGGTTAATGTTTTGTATGTCTAGAATATGTGAAAATAACAGCTTTGTAGAATTAACAGTTTAGATTTTAGAATTTTGATGACGTCAGATGCAAACCAAGAATATTTCAGTTTCGATTATTTTGGAAAGAAACCATCTCTGTTTGCGCTTTGACAAAGACTTCATTCATTACATTTCATTTCATGTCATGTCTGTTTTTTGTTAGGAAAAAAAACTGTAAAGCAAAGTTATCTTCATTTTTCAGTGGATTGAGAATTGTTTTGCAACCCTCGAAAAAAACAGCGATTTCCACAACAATTTATTGCAAAAATTGTTTTAATCTATTGAACTGCAAAAATTATGTACATGTATACGATGCGTGCAAATGGCAAGCAGAAATTACCGTAGTTTTTGTTTTCTCGTTTTTAAGCCAAGGTTGTTTTCTCATAGATTAGAAGTGTACAACTACAATTTTGCTGCAATCTTGAATGAATTCTTCGCAGTTCGGAATAAAATAACGCGCAATCATTCTAAACCAGTCTCACAGAGGAAGCACAATCGAGAGGTTTTGGAAAACGTGCTCTGAGCAATTCAGTCCCTAGTGATGAACATATTATTTCTCCTTACAATATCAATACATTGTCAAGCAGACTGCTGATGAGAATAAAGAAAATGATCAACTCGGGATGATTTCTCAAAACTAACATTCACGGCAATCTCAGTATTGTGAGGAGTATTAATATTTCCAGTTCGGAACTGAAAGGTTTATGTTTACAGTAATTGCTTTGCGGTGCTATTAAGACTTAGATTTAGTAAATAGTTCGTTTCTGTGACGAAGTACGCCACCGATACGTGTTGTTGACATTGCAAAACGCGTAAAATGAATTTAATTTGGTTTCGAAGCATGCAGACAGCCACAATGTTCAGTAGAATTTATAATCTTCACAGCCTTTCTTAGGATCGTCACGCAACCGGCCGTCACATCATGTCACGCTTGTCCCTTTACGTGACGACCCCAAGAAAGGCTGTGAAGATAACAAATTTTACTGAACATTGTGGCTGCCTGGTTGCTTCGGAATCAAATTAAATTTATTTTACACGTTTTGCAATGTTGCCAACATGTATCTGTGGTGTACTTCCTCACAGAAACGAACTGTTTACTAAAACTAAGTCTTCATAGTGCCACAAAGTTTTCTTGAGACTTTGGCAGAACTTGGCTTATATTAAGGAGTTTATCTGGTTCACTCGAGTGGTTGGATTGCAAAGTAAACAACACAGGATAGGAAGATAACTATATTTTATTGACCAATAAAAAAATAAAAAAAATAATCTAGCCAATCGTTGTCCCTGCTATCGGGTTGCTTCCACTCTGTTACTCCAAGTCAGTGTTGTTTCTTCAGTCCTCGTTTAATATTCCAACTTTAAAATCGTGGTCAGTTTTACCCGATCCCTTGATCCAAGCCAGGGACAGTTGAACACTTGGAAGAGTTGACCGTTTGCTCCCAAGTGGAGAGGACAGCGTAAAGGAAAGTGAGAGTTTGCTCCCCATGCCTCCAGGGTCTCGTTCTTAATTTGTCACAATGCCACTACCGAATAAATTTATGCAAAAAATGCTAATTCACAAGCCAACGTCACACAAAACGTACGCAACCTGGACAAGAAAAACCGAAGTGCTAAACTGTGGCACTCAATTTCAGTGCATCACTTTTGAAATCAAAGGAAAGATGAGAACACGAATCCCCCAGTCTGACTTCACTGCCGATCCAGCCGATCATCATCCCACAAACTTCACCAAATAAAGCACAAGTCACTAAACATCTCTCATTTTGTGAAGCTACCGATGTCAGGTTACTCTCTAAGTTTCTTTAATTTAAATGAAAGAAAATAGCCGATGTTTGTGTAAATTAGTAAATAGGAAAAGGTTTAGTGTTGTACAAAATGGTTGAAGTAGCACATTCAGCTCTGTTTGTTGTCCCATTTCGAATCACGTGATGTTCTCAGGGGAATTGTTTTCGAATTGCTAATCAGTAATCAAGTGCGCGTGAATAAAACAAAAGAACAAATCTCCAGAGAACGACCGTGATTTGAACCGAGCAACAAACATACGAAGCTGAATGAGTCAGAAAATTGTTTGAAAATAAAATAAGCTAAATAAATAATCCGAGTTTGTTGCTTAGAATTTTAAAAATTTGGAAATGAGCCAGGAATTTGCGGGAGCTGCTAAGCTAAATCGTATATATTTAATGTTTAGTTTTTAAGAAATGTTTTTGACGCGCGATAAGTTTTTTAAAAGCAAAACAGAAAATATAATTTTGCCGAATTTTATTTGATTTGAAAAATCAAATTGGAAAAGGTTAAGAGTTGTTTTGAAAAAAATAATGCGAGAGGTTTAGGTTTAATAGCTCATTCAGCTCTGTTTGTATGTTATCCCATTTCAGATCACGTGATGTAATCAGGAGCATTGTTTTCGAATTGCTAATCAGTAATCACGTGCGCGTGAATAAATAATTTTTAAACAAACCTCCAGAGAACGTCCGTGATTTGAACCGAGCAACAAACATACGAAGCTGAATGAGTCCGAAAATTATTTGAAAATAAAATAAGCTAAATGAATAATCCAAATTTGTTGCTTAGAGTTTTACAAATTTGGAAATGAGCCAGGAATTTGAGGGAGTTGCTAGAGCTAAATCGTATTTATTTTAAGGCTATTTATTTTTATCAATTTCAAAATAAAGTATTTGAAGATTAAGAAAAGCAAACATTAAAATATATATATACAGTATATTCTCACCACCAATTTTATTTAAAAATATATATATATACAGTATATATATATATTTTTAAATAAAATTGGTGGTGAGAATTTTTGATTAGTTTTTCGATATTGAAAACTTAGTTTATAATGAAAGTGCTTAAAACAATCAATGCCAGATGTTTCAGGATAACCCTTCACCAATAGACTGATTACCCGTTAAATTAAACGCCGCTGTTTTATTTAACAGTTAATCAGTCTACTAATGAGGGATTATTCCTCAAACATCTTACATAGTTTGTAATAAATTGCTTTGAGAATGATCCTATTTGCCACTCCAGAAACATCAGGCAGACTGAGCACCAACTTTCGACACTAGGATTTCTGGGATTGTTTGGGTAACAGTGTGGGCTATGATTGGTAGATGGTTTCCAATGGCAACCATCAACCAATCATAGCAAACATTGGTTACCAAACAATCCCAGAAATCCTAGTGCTGAAAGCTGGTGCTCAGTCTCCCCAAAGTTTCTGGAGTGGCTAACTAGTGTTATTTTTGAGAATTTTTGTAGCTATACATTGGACGAAAATGAAAATTGATGATGAAAATAATTCAATTCTGTGAAATTATTTAGGAAATTCACTAAGAATAAAATAAATAATAAATAATTATTATTTTATTCTTAGTAAGAAAATGCTCATTTAAAAAATATATATTATTTGGACCTATGATTTATAATAATTTTTTTAAGAAGATAAGATTTAAAAGAAAATCCAAAAATATAAAATTAATATTTATTCTTTTATTCTTTGTAAGAAAATGCTATTTGTGAAAAAAGATGATTTGTTTATAATTTGGACCTATGAATTATACTTATTTAGTTTCTAAATTGAATGAAAAACTTAAAAGAGAGAAACCCGTAACCAGTGCAACCCAATCTGAGAGACACCCAGTGACCAACAGCTAAATTTGATGTCATTTGTGAAAATCCAATCAAGTCAGACTGATGAAATTCGTGCTCACCTCTGTCCTCAATTTCTCCAGAAATACACCTTCCTTGAGCCCCAACAATTCAGCACTCCTGTTTTATGTCCGTGGTCGTGAAAAAGTTCCTGGATACATCAACTGCAAAGAAGCACCTTGCCGAGCCGAAATGTGCGAAATTGATGGTGTGGTATTGTGACACATTAAGTGAAACCCTAAAGACATGAAGAGAAAACTCTCACCTTCCTCCACACTGTCCTCCACACCTGAGAGCAAACGGCCAACTCTTCCAAGTGTCCAACTGCCCCCAGCTTGAATTTCAGGATCAGATAAAGTTTCCCAGGATTTCTCAGTTGGAATATTTCAGAGGACATCAGAAACACACCTTCTCAGAGCTTCAGAGCTTCCACAACCCAGCAGGGACGTGATTGACTAAATTTGTGTGTGTGCCACTTGTAGTCCTGGAATTAAATAATACCCTTAAAACTTATTAGTAGATATACAAGCTCATTAGCACCATAAATAGACTAATAGAAAGAAAACATGGCTTTTCTTGGTGATACGAGTCCCAAAATAATAAAGATTGCAACCTTAACAGATCTACATGTAGCCTGCGAGTAGGCTGCTGTGCTCAGGTTACTGAACAGTAAAATGCCAGCTTAAACATGCCGACTTAAATAAATCCCTAGAATTTGTGGAGCAAATCGATGAGGAAATTCAAAATATCGTGACTTTTTGAAACACCAAGAAGTAACCATGAATGCAAAACAAATATGTTGGTCATCAACAGTCTGCATTATTAGACGTATTAGTCCTAAGTGCCTTGATCATCAATAAAATTACAAAAGGTTTCTTCATGTACTTAATGCAAGAGTTGCAAGATTTTGTTTCTAGCTTAAAATGAAAAAAAAATGAAAAAAAGAAACCTACATGTAGCAGTAAGTTAAAATGCAGACTGTTGATAATTAATTCAATGTATAATATATTTAATAATGATACCTTAAAAAAGAAAATGAAAATAAAATATTAAGTCCTTTGGCACTGAAAAAGCCTGATAAATAAATGGTCCTAAGTAAATATTAATGTGCTGATGAGCTTGCTGATCTACTCATACAAAGTAAGCAAATATAAACAAAGGAAGCATTTTTACATTAAAATGAGAAAACAAACTGGCAAAATCCCGGTCGGTAAGTAGAAGTAGAGTGCAAAATGAAATCTGTTTGCTCAGGCCATATTTTGTGGATGAAATTCTTATCCAAACTGTGAAAATGAAAAAGAACAATAATTGACTGACCATCTTGTGGATGTTAAATTTATAACAAGTGCTTCCCTTGTTTATAAAAACAACCACCATCACGCTACCAAACATTTTGAAATGGAAATTAAATGCAAATTGAATAGGAAATGATTGAATTACTGACTTGTGTTTCAGAAAGCAACCTGCGAATGGTTAAAAAAAATGCAAATAGTTTAAAACAGAAACCTGCTAGGTAAGATTGGATTGGTAACATGATGTTGATAGTAGCTAGATTTCATTAACTAGTTAAATATTATTAATAATTTTATGCAAAATAATGAAACCCACCTAATGACTAATCATTTAACAAGCTTCCCTTTGAGTAGTGAAGAATGTCAATATTCTACCCCTTATTGTATTTAACCCAAGTGACCAATGAAATAAAAGCTGTTGAGCAGTTATCATTGTTATGCCCAAGTTGGTGTATACATGTAAGCACGGATGTAACTAAGATTTCCAACAGGCAAAATTTTGCTGATCACAGGCGGAACATTTTGGTGGCTTAATCAAATTGTACAAGCTTGCAAGGCTAAAAAAAATATGAGTGTATTCAAAATAAGCCAAATGGAATGGTTCAAACTGAATCTAGTATGTGATTAACTGGATCACTGATTGGAGTCAGAGGTCTATGCTGCTACATGTATTGCGCACAGTAATGTGCATTTAATTAGCAAAATAATAATGAAATCTGTTACAGAAAAGGTATAAAAGGTATAATCGTTTGTCTCATGATGTGGTCGCTAAAGATGTAGATCGTGACAGTTCAACTGCTTACTGCTAGTCTTCATCGCCCAATAAAGACTAGCAGTAAGCAGTCAAAATGCTGTGATCTACTTCCTAAGTGACTACATCATGAGACAAACAATAATACCTTTTATTAATAATGCATTTAAATTAAATGAATACTGCAGTGAGAACTACATGCAGCAACTAAGATCTCTGACTCTAACCAATGAACTAATTAATCATATACATGTACTTCCCCTGATAATTTAGTGATGCAGGAAAAAAAAATTCAGAAACAACCCACTTGTTTGAACAATGGTGGCACACACACACAAAAAAACTTAGTAAAGAACTACAGTAACTTGAACAGGGGTTGTGGAACAACAGCTGGGTGAAAAACCTCCCCGTACGTCCACTTGCTCCTAGGAGGAAAACCCCGGGCCAGCTGTACCCCACGTTCAAAGGCCTCCCGGGCTGGGCCAGATAACTAGAAAGTTGTAACTACTACTTTACTACCATACTTATTCAAGATAATAAAATCATCTTGCCCTGACAAATGTCTTGTCTGTCCTAACTGTCCTTCCTCTGGTCTCTCCAGTTCCATTGCATTAGGCCCATTCTGTCTTGTGATGCTCTCTATCAAGTTCAATATCCTGTGATGTAACAAACATTTGAACTGTTAGTTATATGTGTACACATACAAACAGCTGTAAAGATAGATTTTACATCACCATGTGGGTTTATTTTTCATTGTCATTCATGTAGATTGAAGTATTAAACTCACCACGACTAGCTTTCGCTACTTATGGATCATAATTAGGAATTCATCATATGATTATTGTTTGAAAAGATACTGTAGTGTTTAAGTGCATCTGTCATGAAAAACCGACTACCTACATTATACTGTAAATTTAAAAAGGTAAAGCCGTTCGGGTCCAAGCTGGCCACACTAATAAAGCTTATCCCAGTTTCCAGAGCATGAAGCAAACTAGGAGTTTAATTGCTACTCCACCTGGGTGGGATGCTATAAATTTCCAACGCAGGACTACGTACTCCCAAGCATTTTGTTAGGTTGCCCTAACAGTTCGCCGCTACCGTAATTTCCATAATGGTGGGATGGTCCAGATTTCATGAAAATTTCCGTGATGCTGGGATGGCCGAAAATTCAGTGTAAATTTCCATGATGCCAGAGTGGTCGAAATTCAGTGAAAATTTCTGTGATGCCGTAGTGGTCGAAATTCAGTGTAAATTTCCATGATGTCGGAGTGGTTGAAATTCAGTGTTAATTTCCATGATGCCAGAGTGGTTGAAATTCAGTGAAAATTTCTGTGAATGCCAGTCAGGTATTCCTATTGACTGCCAAGATTTTAATATAAACTTTTTTATTTCCCTTTCAAAAACAGCTCGAGCGGATATAAAAACCAGGCATTCTGTGCGTCCTGGTTACTAGTCTCATTTCTACTTCTAATCCTATTTTTCATTGGCGGATTGCTGCAATTGTTTGCAAATAACGAATCAGAGTTGTTGTTAAATAGTGCCACATGGGGTTTGCAAATGCATTATGGAGCAATCGACAGAGTGTTTTTTCGTTTTTCGCAAAATGGTGATACGATCGAAGAAAAGGTTTGATGCATAAAAAACCCCACATTTCATGACTTTCATCCCTTTTTTAATTTGAATGTTTTTCATTAACGTAGAAAATGTGAGTGAGTGTTTTTCTCTATAGCTGGATGTTCGTGCATTTGATGTAAACTTTTGTTCTAGTTCATTTCTGGTCAAACTTCTGCAATACACAGCAAGGTACATACTTTACTTTACTTTAATAGTTTTAACAATACAAAGGTTAAGTACTGAAGGAAAAACCCTGAACAGGAACTACTTCCCTGATAGTAAACAACTGAACAGCATGGAAACTTTTTTATTTTTTATTTTTCAATATGATCGAATTTGACCTGTCAACATGACTGGCAAAACGAAAAATTGATCGGTCAAACCCCCAGATTGGTTGGACATTGTCCGATGTCCAGGCCTTATTTCAAGCCCTGCTCGCTGTCATCAGACAGAACACTATCAGATATCAATTAGGATTTTGCTAACCCTCTTAGGAACCAGATCAAAGTAAGTTAATTCTATACCTTTTGTTTTGTTTCTTGTAGATTTATATTCGATTGGAGTAAATTAAAATTATATATATACATTTTTGATTTGTGCGTAGCTAGTGCCAGTCCCTGACCGCACATTAGAATGAAGAAAAAAAAGGTTACACTCAAAGGAAAGGTGACGAAGATTCAATTTTTTAGCAGATCGGAGGTAGCTTAACTTCTTTCATCATCTCTAGCATGGGATTACCGTTTACACGTAAAAAAATAGGCCCGCGAGGCGTGCTCATGGCTACTGCATTTTTTACTCAGAGAATGCGCATACATATAGCCAATGAGCCGATTAAACGAAATGGGTTAGGGACTCTCACGATTTCAATCAGTAAGTTATATTTTTCTCTACCCAGCAGTCATGAATCCACATCATCCCTTTATAACATGTATACTAGACATACTAGATATAAACATTTCCACGCCAATGGCTTTCGTTAACTCTCACCAGACCTCTCAATTGATAATATAGGTCAAGACTTCGTTCTCCGAGTTGTCGCCGTTGAGGATAGTGCAGCAACTTTGTTGGTTTTGTTATTTTTTTCTTTGGTGTATTGCATTTGATAACCCTAGCCCTAAGGCAACATCTCTTGCTTTGGCTAACCACACTAAAATAATCAGGCCCGTAAGGCGAGGGATGCGACAGGTGCGTCCGTGGACCGATGGCTGTCAATAAAGTGAATGAAAAGCTCTAATTCGCTAACTGGTGTAGTCTGGAAATGAAGCCTGAATCAACGAAGATAACATCGAAGGTCCGCCATTTGTAGATTTGCTGGGTGACATATTAAATTTTGGACCAGATCTTGAGATTCTATAAGCTGAATTTAACGTTAACGATAAATTCGACCTAAAACCCTCATACGGAATTTTAATCCCCAGGATCTCAAAATGAGAGAAGACTGGGTACCCCAATAATGAACTGCAAAAGGGCTCAGCATGTGTGTCAATATTGGATAAAATGGACCGAACAGAGCCAGAGGTCACAGAAGAGCGAAATAGAAAGGCCGCAGCAAAATCCTGTCAATCGATAGATACATTTGTCCGTAAATTGTAAATTACATGTCACATAAAGTTTCTTGCAATTGTTTGTCATTAATCCATTTTGAATTTAAAGAAGCTTTACAACTGCTGCTTACTAGTTAGCCTTTTGGGTTAGAAAAAAATCGTTAAAAATCGTCTGGAACAGGGTATCTTTTTTAACATTTAGTCTGGAACAGGGTCGCAAAATTAGCGTTTTGTAGTCGGTACAGGTTAAGGGGTTTTATAGTCCAGCGGCACACCCCTACCCAAATTTTTTTTTGGAGTACCGCCCCCCCCCCCCCCCTCCCCGGGCTTCGCTCCTCGCGCGTGACGTGACTCTGCTCATATCCAAGCTAACTGAACTGGGTAATTACAGTACACTGCACGATTCACGTTTAACGTAACAAATTTATTAGGTCACTTTTAGCAACACTTTGCTCTCGTAAACTAGCTCGCCGACTTCTCAGTTGCGGACAACAAACTCTGTTCAGTTTATTTACCTTCATGTCATTTTGATCAGTACAAGACTTGAAACCCAAGCTAATTTGAATACAATCACCCACTGTTTTCTTAAAACAACGGAAACTGTGCTCAAATGAGATGATCTTATCTTTCGTCTACAAACCAAGCAGATAAGTTCGTCTTTAATTTTAGAAGATATTTTCATATTAAAATCATTCCTCGTTTCGAAAAAAATTTAACACACTTAACAATAGTAGATCTAAAATCCATTTTCTAATATCATTTTGTCACGATGTCTAACGTCAGACTCCCGAAAGCGCGGTGAATTAATTTTCTGCAATCCAGCACGCGGCTTTGATCTTTGTCACAACAGCATTCGCAGCATTCATGCTGACATAACAAAATTCTCAAATCACTCATCACTCATACTCTTCTGATTGTCGTCATACTGTAATATCTTTCTTTACACAGCAGCATTCGAGTTGTAAATTCACGCTAGCATAACAAAATTATTTGGTCCCTCAGCAATACTTTCTTCTCTGACTTCACCCCTCGCGCGCGCGTGTGACTAAATGAGTAGATAATAAATAAATAAAATAAATAAATAATTTATTAAAATATGTGACCCTCCATAGGAAAAGGGGGCTTAAGGTGATTTTTTACAAACGCATTTAAACGCAGCGTTTGAAATGCTTTTCAAACGCATTTCAAATTATTTCAAATGCATTTCAAAATGTGTTTCAAACGGTTTCAAACTGAAGGCGTTTCAAACAGAAGAAACGCGTTTCATTGCGTTTGAAACACAAAAATAATTAATTAAGATGTGGCATAATTATTTCCATTACAGAGGTTAACGGCCATACGCCGGCCAAATTTATAACAGAGCTGGACAACTAGGGTCTTTTTTGTAGGGAAGCTCGCGCACGAACTATTAGACGAATGAATAGAAAACGTTTTGCAGAACCGGTTCAAGCGTGATGGAAACAAGTCCTATTAATAAATGCTAAAAGCGGGAACTTTATAGCTTTAGCTCAAAAATAGTATCCGATATACGGATAGCTTCGAAGGGTGACGTGTAAAGTTTCTAAAATTATAAAGTTCATTCGTAAATCTTGTATGCATCATCAACGAGGTCGTAGCCTAATTTACATTCCGTAGATTATTATCTGTTCTCTGGATCATGCTGGATACATGACGCACGCAATAAAAAACTGCTAACAGCTAGTAGAATTAACACAAAAAAAATCCATAGAGTGCATTAACTGAAAAATTGAAACAGAACTACAAACGTATGTAAAAATCGACCGCCATTTCCTTCATTCAAGATACAAAAGAATGTCGCGCTTTTGTGAACAGATGATCGGCGGACTGATTAAACTAAAGATAACACTGACGTCTTCGACCCGCAAGAGTTACAAGTATCGATGTTACAGAGGAGTTAATACATTGAGGTAAATTGTTGTAACATTACAGGAAAGAAAACGAGGAGTTATCGTACTGTGTTGGTTTCACTTGGAATCGAGGCATAGAACTGATGGGCCTCCGTGACAAACGTCAGTGTTGCGTGCGTTATGCTCGATCTGCGCTTAGAAGTCTTGTCTGCTGTCGATGTCATGTAAGTAAGTATGTCAAGCCTTGTCCGAGCGTTTCTGTTTTAGGTGCACGCTCAATGCATTGCGAAGTGTTTGAAAAACGTTGCAAGATCGTCAATTTATACACATGTAATGATGTTTATACTGTGTACGTGCTCGCTTACACGTTTTTAGAACAAGAAATACACCTGAACATTCCTGTTATCTTTCTTGATATCTTTCGCGTATTTATACACGTAAACATGCTTTTAGAACGAGGTTATTCCCCAGGATTATTCCAGCGTCTTTAGAACACTTGTACGCGCTGTTCTCTTATTAAACAAATTAATTACTAGGTACATGATGTAGGCGAGTTGACTTCAGTGTGGGCGAGTTAACTTGTTGGCGAAGCGACCGGCTTCGCATACGGAACTTGATTGACTTTGTCCAAATATTGTACGAAAACCGAGTGGAAGGTTTTCGATGGTTGCGACTCAGATGAAGCTTAAATCAACGGAGACGACGCTCCAAGAATACTAATTCATGCATTGGAATGTCGTACGATCTTGAATTCATACTCGAAAGGAAAGGTAATTACAGAATTACAGGAGTTGACAAATAATGTCATAGCCTGTTCACGCATCATATTTGTTGACATTTCCGTTAATTTTGAGAATACTGCTATGCACTCTATAAAAACTTTCTTGTTGTTTATTGTATTGATCGACCTAACGATGGAATATTACTGAACTTTTAATCAAAAGTAAAAAGTGTAACTGCACCACCGTGATTTATCTAGCTTTTTAAATTTCATTAACGACGCCTGAAGTTACCGTTTACCATCTTCAGTCCAGCATTTGTCGTGTTGTCGAATAATTATGCTTATTATGGCCTTCAATGCCAAGACTAGACCACTTGCTTTTCCCCGTAGTTTATAAATTCGCCGCATGCTGTGATATCCAACACATATATCTCGATCATAACTGACTTGCGGTAATCGATTAATGAATGAGGTAGTAATACTTCGGAAGTGTTTGTTTACCCTACTCAAAACGTTAAAGTTGTCCACGATGTTTCTGGGGTTCCCTGTTAATGAAAAATCAACAATCATTTCAAGAATTTCATTTGGAAGGACCTCCATGGAAGGAGCCTCGTAATTGCTACCAGTATCATCCATCTCATGTCCAACTGAATTCGTATCTTCAATTATATGTGACTCCTCCATCTCATTATGTGCAGCTGAATTCACACTAAAAACAACAATCGACAAGTAACAATATTTTCTTTACAAAAAAATAGTTTTTTTCGAATGGAGCGGAGATTAGTTCATCTTCTGACATCTGTTCGTTATTGATAAGATAGCTACGAGATTGTTAATTGATGTCGTTGGTGATAAAATGGTTTCAATTTTTACGTAAACAAATCTCTTTGTCCTTGGTGGAAAGATAAACTGCACATGTCAAAGATTGCAAAAGTTATCTTTCCATCAACAATAAAGAGATGACACAGCCTTTTAGTTGCAGTAAAAATTGAAACCACTAATACTTGAGATACCGTTTCAATCACGTCACCTCTCTTCGTCAATAAAAAACAGATGAAAGAAACGTAAAATTGAACCCTGCCATTTGAATAATACTGGGAGAAGTCACACAATACAATACTCACATTCATAACAACTACTCATTCTAGAAACACAATTTCAATCACAGGGACGAACACCTTTTTACGTGTAAAATTTATCTTTCCATAAAAAAAAGGAGATGACACAGACTTTTACTAAAATAACACTTGAAACAACTAATTGTCACAATACCATTTACATTACGTCAATTTTAAAACCTGCCTTTATATGATGACAAAACCCTTGACGGCCTTTTACTTGAAAGAACAATTTAAATTAATTATTTTAATCACGTAAGCGTACAACTTTTACATGTACAATTTATATTGCCATCAACAACAAAGAGATTATATCGTCTTTTATTTGGCGTAATTTGCAAAGTGTTTGATGACACAGCACCATTCGCGCTGACATAACAAAATTATATCATTACTCACTCTATACAAATTGTTATTTGAAAACTTGGATGATAAAACTTTCAACACCACGCTCTACAAGTTTTCCAACGGTTGAAAAGGTACTACATCAAAAAATCACAACTATTTCGTAAAACATCAATACTCTACTCTTGTACATGTAAACAACTTCTCGTGTAAAGCTTCAACTATACCTAATAACACTTACAAAGAAGTCACACTAACTACGTTGATCACTAGAAGATAAATAAACATCAGATCATACGACGAACATTCGCAGGATTATAGTAAGCTTTCAGTGCATGACAAAATTGCACCGTCTAAATGCACAGTAACCTAGAAAAGCTAACTACGTTGACCAGTGACAGATTAACGACCATCATACACAACCTTTTAGCTTATGAACTAAGAAATACTCAGAATTGATAAATAAGCTTGTAAACTTATTCTCGTCGGTTAATTACTAACATGCAAAGTTTAACTGATAAAATATGCTCGTACCCTAGACGAAAAACACACTGACGGGTGAAATTTGGTTCACAAGTTTAGATTTAAGAGTAAACGTGATCTGTATTATTCAATAGAGTTTAAAATATATGTCAATTGAGTCATGTGTGCTGTTATTTTGTCATTCCGGGCTGTTTAAGACTTTTTTGGGCGAGATGAAAAATTCCGCCTCCTCCCGGCGGGACCACCCTACAAACTCGGGAGGAACTCGAAAGTTAGTACACGCAATACCCTCAATACGAACAACCGCTTATTACGGACAATTTTGTTTGTGCCGACGCATATTTGACGCATATATTTGATCTTATACATTAGCCCTAAATACGGACAACGGACACTTTTCCGCTCTCAGTGATACAAAGTTAACCTCGCTTATCTGTGCACTGTATATTTTCATTTGTCATGACATGTTTGACAACTGTCTTCCGGTGTTTGACCCTTGTACTGACCTAAACGTTCTCTGCTCACTGTGCTAAAAACAAAAGTAGACTAAGTGACAGGCGTAGAACAAAAGTTTCACTTCCTCGGCCTTTTATTGCGGTCATTAGACGTTGCTTAATACGGAGGAGTTTCAATCACAGTCAAAACAAAGGGATTTGACTTCAAGAAAGTAAGAGACTTGAGAAACAGAAAAAAAAACACTGCAAAACTGTCAAAGTTATTTGCCTTTATCTCTGTAATTGTGTAATAACCCAACCAATTACACGACGCAAAATTATTGACATAGACAACGAATTATTACACAAGAATCAATCAAAGAACAGTTCTCATCTTGCTTCCTACTATAATGTGACGAAAAAAGATGCATTGTGGTAAAAGAAAATATAGATTTTCCCCCACTATACACTTATACAGATTAGAACTTGCTCCGTCGTTTCACCCTCACATGGCAGAAAATAAGTCACAGAAGCTCACAGAACAGCCATTTGGACTGGTACAACTTATCAATAAAGACGCAACTTAATGACTTACATCCTTTACAAAGAAACCGCAATTCTGTTATATTATGTCAACACATAGTCTAACGTCACTGTTGTTTTCAACCAAAGATCAACATTCCGTTCTTATCTTTCCTCAACACATGCACAAATGCACACAGCAAAACGCTCGACACTACGTACAAGTGACTCCACCATGTAGTGATTCTGTTTGAATCACTCATAAGAACAGTTGCATCAACAGTCTTTCAACTGAACTGAAGCTATGAACAATCAACCTCAATTCAAAGCGGGCTGGAAAAGGTAATTACATTTCACAGAAATGCTAACTAAAACTACTACGTAGATCGAACTTTATGTGTAGACTTCGTACACCACTATACAATAGGGTGTCTAAGGATATTTTTTCCTTGACGAAAATAAAGTACAGCAAACAAAAGCGATTTTGTTTTACTCCGGTTTTTGCGTCGTGACTTACCGCTTAATTTGAACAGAGGGGGAAAAAAAAGGAAACCAACTTCGTTACAAAAGTTCAATAATTTGCCTCAAACGTGACCATGCTCGTATAATCATAAAATATACAAGTAATCAACCTAAAAATAGAACAATGCAATAGTTTGGACACAACAATCAATGAAGGGAAAATCCCTTTCTTTAACAATTGAAAAGTCATCAACCTAAAAATAGAACAATACAATACATTTCAGAAATTCAAAGAATTTTTACAAAAAAGTCTTACGAACAAAAAAGTCTTACGAAGGAATGTTACAAAGAATGCTTCGACGACGACAATAATGGCCACTTGCGCAAGCGCAGTAGCCATAACAAAAAAACATTCAAGAAATTCTTTATGATGTCATAATTAATCATTAATCTGAATTTCAACAAATCCATGCTAGATGCATGTTTTGTATAAGAATGTTCTTAAACTGTTTGCATCCCTTTTATATTGGCGAAAAATATATTACAAGCGCGGACACTCGAACCGTGAACGCTTTGGCTTTATTTTGGCTTTATTTTGACTTTATTTTGTCTTTATTTTGACTTTATTTTGTCTTTATTTTCACTTATTTCAGAACTAGCCAATCACTAGTTCTGAAAAAAATACAAAATAAGTACAAATAAGTGAAAATAAAGTCAAAATAAAGTCAAAGTAAAATCAAAATAAAGACAAAATAAAGCCAAAATAAAGCCAAAGCGTTCACGGTTCGAGTGTCCGCGCTGTAAGCTGTTCAAGTTTTTAGGCTATTTCTGTTCTGGTCAAGTGACTTACCAAATTATATGGTTGTGCTTTGAAAAAATTAAAGAGACCTTAAGGTCGCGGGGGATACATGGCCATGAATAAATTCATATGGCAAAATTTTGGTAGGAGTGTCACTTCTAAAAGCTTTTTATCTTGGACATTTGGAAGCCGATTCTGCTAAAACTTAAAAGATACATCGGGGAATAATGGAAGTTTACCATCTGACTGATTTTTATTCAATAAATTGCGCTTTACGGTAATGCTGTAAGCTACTTACAATGTATAATTAAGTTAAAATTTTGTAAAACATGATTTTGTGTCCAAGTTTGCTCCTCGAGAAGAACACAAACTGAGCAGGTTGGTTTTACCACTCAGTGATCAGTTAAAACCTCCATTGTGTCATAATTTATCTGAAGCCGATTTTTTTATTTCATTACAGCCTTTAACAGAGTAAAATTGTCCATGTTAGAATTCAAAGTTGTCAATCTTCCCTTTGAAAGCCTATTTAAAAATTTTGCGTCAGATATGACAACCTACATATACAATGCACTTAGTTTACCTAGAGCTCCCTGCCATGTCAGCTCATGGAATTCTATATATACAGTGCTGAATTCTTGGACACAAAATTGCTTGTTTGTACACTTCCGAAGGCTTCCCGAGCAAACCCTCACTGATTAATGCAAAAATATAACTAGACCCATGGGTTATTGTTAACAATGTGTACAGAAAGGAACAATGCGTGGCAATTAATTGTGTATTAATTTTGTTTATAAAATATATGTTGTTGTTTTTGCTTTCTAGTTCGAACCACATCTACATCTAAGACACACGGTTCAAATTTAATGACAAATAAAGCTACAGTTATCATCTAGACATTGTATCAAAATTAATGGCTATCTGGCTATCTGTTCTAGTGCATTCGAACTATGGTTGAAGGTTACAGGCGGAGTGGAAATTTCTGTGATGCTGGAGTGGTTGACATTTAGTGAAAATTTCCGTAATGCTGGCAGGAGTGGTCGGAATTCAGTGAAAATTTCCATGATTCCTTGATATCAGTGATGTTTCGTTTTCATGGCTCTTAGGTCAGCACTCTGACAGATGCACTTAAAACATGTTGAATTGCAAAACTTCTGAATGAAACATGGCATTTTGGAATTTCAAATAAAGAGGATTATTTTGGTGTTTTTTTTGGCCAAATGGAGAGGGAAAATTACTTTGTAGCATAGAGCAGTTTTCAACTGGGTGTCGTAAAACCAAAACAAAACCAATCACAACAAAATGTAAGCAACAAAATGAATCAATAAGAACTTGAAGCAAATACATGTACATGTACACTGTAACAAGTGCCAAGCACGAAAAAACAGGAGACCAATTTTAGTTTAGCATCCAATTGGTTGAATACATGTAGGTGGCATGAGTTTTTTTAAGCCAATCATAGAGCATGGTAAAGCAAAACCAAAGCAATTGTGGATTAATTTAGACACTCAATTGAAAACCGCTCTATAGGTGGTGAGGTGTTTACAATATTCAGAAATTTGATCAGGAATGTCTGTAGAGATGGCAACAAGTATTTACCTGGTTAATCATGGTCTGAATGGTTTGGTTTGGATGTCCATCCAGGCTTGTGCACTGTACATGTTTATGTCCACTGTTCATCCAGACTTGTCCACTGCGACATTAAAAAAAATATCATTCATTGATAGGCACATGCAGAGATAATACATGTACTTGATATAGGGCGAAAACAATTAATTCCGCACATGTGAAGAAGTGTAGCATGAATAAAAGTTTTGTTTCATTTCAATTTAGTGAATTACCATGAAATTTCACCTTGTTCAAAATTTCGATACCTCAAATTTTTGATCTACACATGTACGCTCGCAAATTTTCATTGAATTTTAGCTTGAAAGGCACTACGCGGTTTGTTCGAAAGTTCGCCCAAAATTTGCGGCAACAAAGAACGAACTTCGTCGAAATTCGCTCTCACTACTTTTGCAGAGTACAGTGTACAGTGTACTATAGAAGTCCCCATCGCTGATGGGAGGAGGGAGGGGTAAAAAAAATCTGAATCGCTTGGGGCATGAATGCATACCATAAATCCTTGCATAAGCACCCCTTCTATAGATCAGCCAAAATTTGAAATAAGTGACCCCCCTCAAATACACTGTGTAAGCGCATCCCCCCTCCCCCTCTGTATTTTTTCTGGCAGTACTGAGACAACAAAGGTTAAAGGGACTATGTCACCAGGTGCCCATGCGTGGTAGGGTCCACTAAAAGCTAATTTGCATACGACCTTTTTCGCAGTTTATCGGTAATCTGGAGTGAAGTATTTTATTTTGAGTAGGCTTCTGTAAATTAGTGTCAACGTACATGTAGCTGCAATATTTATAACTGAACGAGGTTATTGATAACATAAGACAATAATTTAACGGAACAACTCTTGTGTGACTTTCCGGCAAAAACATTCAACTCAAATTCAACCGCTAAATTCACACTTCCCCTTGCTTTTTTGACTTTGATATTGAGAAATAAAATTTCTGCCATTTATTTTCCATAGCAGTTTATTCATGGTCTGAATCCTGCTAACATAAGTTTGACAAAAATCATTGAAGAATGTACGCCTTCGCTGGCCGCCAAAATGTCAAAACAAAATTATGCTAATCGCGTTTACATTTTATTTCGCTTCGAAAACTATGATACAAAACATAAAAGCTGCTTTAGAAATGAAAAGTTGTATTAGAGGCAACTATTTTATGCAAACAGATTGAAATTTCATAATTTGAAAAGTAAAATAACGTTCAATAGAAATACTGTGTAGCAGCTCTGTGCAGCGTGACAAGCGCCGTATGGCCAGTATTGTAGTGAGCTTCCCTGCGAAAAAAATAGAATGTGAAGCGAATTCGAATCCGCTGTGGTTTTTGCAAAGGGCCAACACATCATTGTAATATCCATTCATTATCAAATAAATAATATCCTTCACCATTTTGCTCTCTGAATTCTAGGAAAGGCTCAATAAGTCCGCTACTGCCGTGGCAAAATTCATTCAGTAAACTGAAGCGGCCCGCCATTGAAGCTGTTGTTTTTCTTCCGAAAGACTCGATTGATTTCTTTCTTGCCTCCAGCGAAAGAAGATGGGCAGCGAAAGTTGAATGTGATAAGTAACTAGCGTTTAATGTTGCTCCAAACCACGATAAATATAAAGCCATAAATTCTAGCCTGTTCCTTCGATGGTACTGTAGTTAGTTCTTGCCATTGATTCTTTCCTTGAAGTACTGTAATACTTTCTATCGGATATTTTTTCGCAAATCGAGCAAGCTAACACCGAAATAACTAAATAGAACTGTAGTTGGATATCTCTTAAGGATAAGTTAACATCAAGAGTGAGCCAGATGCAACGGATTGCCAAGATTAGCGTAGATTTGTTCACGACTGCTTCATCTCCTCGAATCTCCCGCCGAATTTGAAAACGTTGGCAAACGCTTTCAAATTGAAGCTGAAAACTCGTATGCAAATTAGCTTTTAGTGGACCCTACCGCACATGGGCACCAGGTGACACAGTCCCTTTAAGTACATGTAGTAAGGTCATGTTTAATCACTCATCCAGCATTTTTTACAATCATTAATTGGTAATTCAGAATCAATATACTACAAAAAGTGACCATATATCTGGCCACAATTTGGGAAAAAGTATGTAAGTACATGTAAGTAAGTAAATTATTGTCAATCTGTAGAATTTGGCCATAGTTTAGGAAATGTAATCAAAATCTTTGTTTTCTTCAGGCAAAGAAACTGACACAAGAGGATAATTTTTTCAGGCCCACTACATACTGCTGGCCCCCGAAAAGCCAAAATTGGAATATCTAGTATCCAGGCTACAGGATATTTACCTGTATTCACCATCATGGTGTTCTGTCTCCATCACCATTCCGTCTCCTTTTTTCCTGGTTTGTTGTAAGTCCTTGTCTTGTTCAGCTACATGAGCTATTCATCCTCTTCTCTGCTAGTTGATCTGACAAAAATATTAAATATTATACATATGCTTGTTTAGAAGAGTCTTGAAAGAGTCCATTTATTTATTTCACTCGCTCAAAATTTCGGTACCTCAAATTTTGATCTACCCTCTCAAATTCCGTGGAAGGTGGGGGTAGGGGAGGTAGTGGGGGCAAAAGGTCGGGATTTGAAAACAAAAACGATCCCTCTCTCGGGCATTTGATTGCGAGTCACGTCCTGGGGGTTGGGACATTTGACTTTGACCGAGAAGCACCTGGGTCCAATCTTCAGACGCGGTTACCAAGTGTCTTCCTTCTATCTTTGCAAGCACGTTTTCCAAAGCCACAACGTTTTATATTTTGAGTTTTCATCGACATTTATCTGCCATTTTAAACACAAAGTAAGAAAGTACTTGTTAGTCACTGTCTGTTTTAGAATTCTGCCCCTGGGTGGGTCTTCTTAGATACATTTGAACAAAATATTTTTCTCACCCTCGGGAACTTGACTGGAATTTTTACTTTTCTGTCAAATTCCCACCCCTGGCCCGCACTCCCCTCCCCCCCCCCCCCCCCCCCCAAGGGATTTACATTGATAGGTGCATAACTGTATACCTGCCAACTTTTCCTAAGTCGAATGCGTGTGATTTTCGTATCCATTACCCGAATTTCCGAAAAATTTCCGACGACTTCCGAACATTGCCAAAGATGTTCCAACGACTTCCGAACATTGCCGAAGATGTTCCGACGATTCCGAACATTGTCGAATATTTCCGAAGATGTGCCGATGATTTCCAAAGGCTGCCGAATGTCGCGGTGCGAAGCTAAAAATCTCGGCGCGATCTTGCTTGTTTATATTTAGGACTCAAACGCGACATTTAGCGACGTTCATTGGACTATTTTGGGTGGAAATTGAATCCAATTTTTCATGTTAATGGTTAATGAACAAGTAGCCCGGAATTGTGAGTCAGGCGTGTGAAATTGTCTTGTATGCGTGTGATCGATGTTTTCGATCCGCAGGCGTGTGACACACGCACAATGCGTGTGAGTTGGCAGGTATATAACTGTCCGATGACCGACTGTTATTTGCATCCCTACTATTACTAAATACAGTGGAACCCGGTTAATACGGACACCAAAGGGACACGAATTATCCGGGTGTCCGTATTAAGCGGGCTGATATACTGTAAGAGAAAATATGTGTCGTCGGGACAAACAAAACTGTCCGTAATAAGCGGGTGTCCGTATTAACGAGTGTCCATAAAGCAGGGCTCCACTGTACCCCAAGGTACAGTACTGTGCAAAAGTAATGAGAGCGAAAGTCTGCAAATTTCATTATTCTTTGTTCCCGCAAATTGTCGCCCAAAAATTTCAAGCAAAAATATTGCATTCTTCAAAACGAAAGTCCAACGAAAATACGTCGAAAATTCAAAAAAAGTCAACGCTGAGTCGGGAATGTCTGGGACGGTCAGGAAATAACAAAAATTATAATCCATCAAAATTTTTTCTCGTGCACGATTGGTCTAAACACATCACATGACGCAGCCAAAACTGGGGAATATCCGGGTGATATTCCCCAAGTGATATTTTCCAGTTTTGAAAATTTGCGTTTCACGTTCGCAGGTTCAGTTTCCGTCTCAAATAAATTGCTAAATTAAATAAAACTGATTGTTTTGAATAGACTAGAAATATTTTTGAACGCCAACAGAGTTATTTTCCAGCTTGGCCGACAGAGATCTTCCACGGCAAACAGAGCGGTCTTGTGAAAAAATATTTGAAGGATAATAACTACAATAGCCTCCATTTGGCTTCAAAAATATGCTCGGATATTTGTCCTTAGACATTATCTGTTCCTCGAAGCTCACAGTTTTCCTCGAGCTTCACTCTCGGAAAACTGTTCGCTTCTCGGAACAGATAATGTCCGCGGACAAATATCCGAGCATATTTCCTCGCCAAATGGAGGCTATTGTTTATTAATCCCCGATGGTCTGAGATTTTCCCGACATAAGATTATTATGAAAATTTGAATTTCCCGCTGTATAAATTATAAAATCGTAAACACCTTTTATAGAGTCTAATGTAACCGAGTCGCATGCTTATTTAGCCAATAAAAAAGAAATAGAACCAATTCAATGTTTATAAGCAGCGATTTTTGAGCTTAAGGGGGGACCTTCTTAACTACCATTCTATTCTTAGGAAGACTTCAAACTATCATATCTTTGGATCTCCGACTTCTACATATAAGCTGTTTGGCCATGTTTGTTCAATTGAAAGTCCCTTCAAGATGTTTTAAGTCACGACCATATTTGGCAAGTCACGTGACCAGGACAGAAAAACCCCTAAAACTCAAACAACTTACATTATTTGACATTAGAAACAATGCCAATGATTAAAGAACATTGCAATGCATAAAGCCACGTATGCATTTGTTGAAATTCACATTAATACCAAAGTTATGACGTCATAAAGACGCAAAATTGTACGTTTTCTTTAATAGATTTGCTGTTTTAAGCGTAAACGGTAATCCCATACGTACGTTTATAAAGGAGGATAGGTTGCCTCTGATTCTCAAAAGAAATTGAAACTTTATCACTTTTCCTTCGAGTTTTAGGGATTTCTAATTCTCGCGCGCGGTTTGGGACTGGCACTAGTTACGCACGCGCAATGTGTATTTTTTAACACTAGGTGTTCATGCTAATATCTCTTGCCATGTTAGCACGTCGCAACACGCTAAATGTTCGAGCAACAAAATAATGTCCTTCACAATTAGTCTGAATCTGGTAGTTAAGGAGGACCCCCTTAAAGCTTACCTCTCGTGTGATCCATATCTAGCGACAGGCTTTTGCAAAAACGTGCTCCACATTTGAGTGTATTGCGGCCGCTGTAGCCATTATCCTTGTGTTCCAATACCACCAAATGAGGGGAAATATGCTTCAAAAGACAACTTATGTCAAAGAGCGCTCCTTCGTCAACAGTTTAGCGTCAAAATAGTTTATAATTCCACCAAAGCAAGCTACCGTCGGCCATGTTGAAATCGGCCATGTTGAAATCTTCCCTTCTTACGTCACGAACACGTCACGTAAAAATACGAGGAATGGGAAAACGTGGGAACACGCGGGAGGCTGCGAAATCGAAAATGCCGCGAAAATTTGCTCCAAAAACTGCGCAAAAGTCGCTCGAAAATGGAAAAAAGTTGCTCGTAAAATAAGAAAAGCTGCTGACAACAAAATACACCATTAAAAGTGCAAATTAAGGTGTAATAAATTCTGCGGCAAAAGGTACAGGAAAATGATATGTTTAGAAACGTTCTAACCTGAGTAAAAGTGAATAAGTAGCAAAGGACCGCGAACGAAAATGCTGCTGGTATACGTAGGATCTGTAAAAGATCAAATCAGCCAAAAATAGAAATACAAATGAAGTGAGCAAGGCTGATACTACGTAGAACACTTAAAGCGACAACGATATGATAGAGTCCAAACTGAAAGCCAAAAATGCAACCGTGGACAGCTGTTTCGACCTGGTTGGGTCTCGTCAGCACGGTGTAGCCGCATAAAATATAGCCTGCGAGCGCAGACGTATTTCTGGCTCGAGTTGCCCCGACCAAGCCTGAGTTTATCCGATTTTTTTAACAGACAGTCTCTGGCATGTTATACTGTGATGGTGAAACAAGTTGCAGAGATATTGCTTCGACTATTTCGGTAAAGATCTCGACAAAAGAGATAGGTTTAGTATTGTTTTGAAGGAAAATAAGAGAGGGCGAAGTGCCGTGTCATGGCGGATATTTCACACGCTCAAAACAAGAGTCGTTACAACTTTTGGCTGTAGTAATTACTGATGCAGTGATAACATCGAGATGAACCGCCTATCCTGGGAAAAACGGCATACTGTAAAACATGGACTGGACTGGATTTGTAAAACATGGACTGGATTTACAAAACATGGATTTGTAAAACATGGACTGGATTTACAAAACATGGATTTGTAAAAGGACGATTTGTAAAAGGTGGATTTGTAAAAGGTGGATTTGTAAAAGGTGGATTTGTAAAAGGTGGATTTGTAAAAGGTGGATTTGTAAAACATGGATTTGTAAAAGGTGGATTTGTAAAACATGGATTTGTAAAAGGTGGATTTGTAAAAGGTGGATTTTGTGAAATGACACCACATCGCAAGATAGTCACGAAACCACGCTTTTCCTTTGCAAACTGAGTTCGTCGGATATATTTTCTTGTAGTATTTCATTGTGCTATTGTTGAAAAACTGCGCGGACTTTAAACAAAGTGGAAATTGAAGAATATGCTGTATAAAATTGCGACAGCTCACATTCTTTCCTGCACGCTCCTCCATGCAATCAGACGCGTACAATGCACATTGGATAGCTGTCAAATTTGCAAATTCAAGTCAACACCTCAGGAAAACCTCAGGAAACGCAAACATAGGATCGAAATTCATCAATCACAGGTCAAGCTCAAAACAGAAAACGGCTATGATTGGTTTGTTGCATTGTGATTTGCGTGAAAAAGAATTGCTTACAAAGGAAACATTTGCGAACCGAGAGTACGGCAAAACAATAAATGGACATGAAGCGCTTCGAGGTTGAGTTTTTATTTCTTATTTTGAACGTACACGTCACTCGAACCTCCCCTGACGGACATCTCCCGCCGGCGGACAGCTCTCGTAAGCGGACATTTTTTCTGGTCCAGAGAGTGTCCGCTTGCGGGAGGTTCGACTGTATTTACGAAACAACAGTTGGAATAAAAAATTATTTTTGTGTTAGTACGATATATAATGAATTAAACGTCAAACGCACGCTAGTATGCCGCCTTTTGAATTTGACGCACACCAGACATCAAATAAAACACGGTTTTACTGAAGAGAAATGTATGATATGAAAGAATAATGTCGAAAAAACTTCATTATAGTTACAACAGACATCCTAGTTCAAGAATTGGATCGATCTAGCAAGTTTTCGGCAAACGGTAACAGTCACGTTTTTGCGGATAGCTGTCAAAGTTACTGCGGTCAAAACAAAAGGAAAGGAATGGGGTTAGTGGGGAGAAGCGTTGCGTGACGACACAAATAACGGCTGCGTAGGAGACTAAATAGTCTGAAGTGTCAGCCGTCTCCTCGCTCTAACCCCCCGTGGGGGGTTAGAGCGAGGAGACGGCTGACACTTCAGACTAGAGACTAAATGAAACAAAACAAAAATGAAACAAATCGTGCAAATCACAATGCAGGACAACAAACCAATCATAGCCGTTTTCTGTTTTGAGCTTGACCTGTGATTGATGAATTTCGATCCTATGTTTGCGTTTCCTGAGGTGTTGACTTGAATTTGCAAATTTGACAGCTATCCAATGTGCATTGTACGCGTCTGATTGCATGGAGGAGCGTGCAGGAAAGAATGTGAGCTGTCGCATTTTATACAGCATATTCTTCAATTTCCACTAAAAAGTCCGCGCAGCTTTTCAACAATAGCACAATAAAATACAATGAAATACTACAAGAAAATATATCCGACGAACTCAGTTTGCAAAGGAAAAGCGTGGTTTTGTGACTATCTTACAAAATCCACCTTTTACAAATCCACCTTTTACAAATCCATGTTTTACAAATCCACCTTTTACAAATCTACCTTTTACAAATCCATGTTTTACAAATCCTCCTTTTACAAACATGTCCACCTTTTACAAATCCACCTTTTACAAATCCATGTTTTACAAATCCACCTTTTACAAATCCATGTTTTACAAATCCACCTTTTACAAATCCACCTTTTACAAATCCATGTTTTACAAATCCACCTTTTACAAATCCATGTTTTACAAATCCACCTTTTACAAATCTACCTTTTACAAATCCATGTTTTACAAATCCTCCTTTTACAAATCCACCTTTTACAAATCTACCTTTTACAAATCCATGTTTTACAAATCCACCTTTTACAAATCCATGTCTTACAAATCCACCTTTTACAAATCCACCTTTTACAAATCTACCTTTTACAAATCCACCTTTTACAAATCCACCTTTTACAAATCCACCTTTTACAAATCCATGTTTTACAAATCCACCTTTTACAAATCCACCTTTTACAAATCCACCTTTACAAATCCACCTTTTACAAATCCACCTTTTACAAATCCACCTTTTACAAATCGTCCTTTTACAAATCCATGTTTTGTAAATCCAGTCCATGTTTTACAAATCCATGTTTTGTAAATCCAGTCCATGTTTTACAAATCCAGTCCAGTCCATGTTTTACAGTATGCCGTTTTTCCCAGGATAGGCGGTTCATCTCGATGTTATCACTGCATCAGTAATTACTACAGCCAAAAGTTGTAACGACTCTTGTTTTGAGCGTGTGAAATATCCGCCATGACACGGCACTTCGCCCTCTCTTATTTTCCTTCAAAACAATACTAAACCTATCTCTTTTGTCGAGATCTTTACCGAAATAGTCGAAGCAATATCTCTGCAACTTGTTTCACCATCACAGTATAACATGCCAGAGACTGTCTGTTAAAAAAATCGGATAAACTCAGGCTTGGTCGAAACTTATTTTCGCCGCCCGCTTTACCAGTCCTACCCTGGGTACCAGAGGTTTATTTCTCCGTCGCGTCGAGATCCGAAGTCGGCTGTACCACTTTTGATTGCGTAATAGCATAATAGCATGCAAATACAAGTCACCTCTACATATTGTAGCCTTTAGAAATGGATAATTCAGCAAGTGAAGCTAAGTCTGGGGAAAATCCATCCTCGGAGACCCAGGGGCAGATAGTGGGGGCGAGCGAAAAAAGTCGGCAAAGAAAAGTAGGAGCGAACGATTCGTTCGCTCCTACTTTTCTTTGCCGACTTTTTTCGCTCGCCCCCACTATCTGCCCCTGGGTCTCCGAGGATGGGGAAAATCCCGATGTGATTCTTTATTTTCCTATTTCTGAATATGCCAAGAAGTTGGAACCGCGAATAAAACAGCGTTATTTGGAGAAATTATCGGCAATTGGAATCGATCCCGTACTGATACTGATAGAGGGTAAGCATTTTGAGCCGGACTGCTTGCCTCCTGTGGAATCAACAGATCTTTTGTTCTATGGTGTTGGAGACTAGCTTTTACACCCAGCAGCAGTTTAAAGCCTTCCGAAGCCTCGAAGGTTATATAATCAAATAGTATCTGGATTCATTACTAGCGTAAAAGGCCACATAACAATGTACATTATATGTATCGCAAACAAGTTTGTTGTTTTAGCGAAGGTAAGACATTCCCGGGAGACATTCACAGCATATGAACAACTCTTTGATCCCGATTTGGATTATCACGGGAAAAGAAGGAACAGTTTTGTCTGCTCATTGTCTAGGTTGCAAGGCCGGGCTAGCAGAATCTTGTTCGCATGTAGCTAGTGTTCTTTCAGTTCTAGATAGAAGCGTGGACAAAGCTAAATGGTAAACTGTCATATAAACATGCAAGTTAAATGCTCGTGGATTATACCTTCCGAGATATAAACTTTACTTCGGCTAAATTTGAAATTTGCTGCATAAAATCCTTGCCTCTTCGCTTCTCTCTCTCTCTCTGCCTCGAGTTATTTCAGGCTCTCTTTCAGCAAACGCAGGCTTCTTTCCCGGGGGGGGGGGGGGTACTCCCTATAATGGACTATACGGGGAGGCTCCGCCCGAAAGGGGTCCTTTTTTAGGCTCGAGGTATGTGAAAGGGTAGGGATTTCACGAGTTGAAGTATATGAAAGGGTAGGGATTTCACGAGTTGAAGTATATGAAAGGGTAGGGATTTCACGAGTAAATGATATTATTGTTTGGTTAACATCTCTACTGGTAATGCTTGATGATTTTTGGTGATATACATATTGTTCATTAAGTTCATTACAAGGGTATAGAAAAGGGATGCAGTGCTTCTACTGTAGGTATGTGAAAGGGGTACCATTTTCATAATTTCTATGGAAGGTATGAAAGGGGTACCATTTTCTATGGAAGGTATATGAAAGGGGTACCATTTTCTATGGAAGGTATATGAAAGGGGTACCTTTTCTGTGAAAAATGGTATATGAAAGGGTAAGGGGTTGGACCTCTGGGCGGAGCCTCCCCGTATAAAACTTTTTTGAGTACCCCCCCGGGGCTTCTTTGTGAGTTCGCGTTCCCTCGCCCTCTCGCTTCTTTTTGCCGCTTCTTCTCGATCTGACTTCTTGTTATGCCCTAAATACTAAGTTGGCACCCAGTCAACGTTGAATTTATCCCAAGTTTTTGGCTGCCCGTCCAGAAACGAAATGCTTTTCACATACGCGATCGTTTTCCAAAATTGTATCCGCGAGGCATCCCTGTAAATCGCCGAAATCCACCGCGATCTTCTCTCTTCGGATGATTATCTGGCTTTTTCCCCTTTATTTATAACAATCGAAGGCACTCTTGCAAAGTACAATCCTTTATATAATTATTTCGTCCGCTTTTATTGCCACAGCCCACGATCAGACACAAAATATGACTCACATTCAAAGGCCGCGGTCGCTTTGTTTACAAATTTGGTACACCAATATGGCGGCGTAGTAACCGTAGTCAAGGATTTGGTCACGTGAGTGAAAACGATCTATTGTACTTTTCGAAATTCACAATTACGCCTAAGGGCGGGGGGGGGGGGGGGGGGGGAGGGCCGAGAAGTCTACGGGAAGCGGGATTCCCAAGGTGATGGAACCGGGAGAAATATAATTTTTTTTTCGCAACATTGCGTAATTAGTTTTGCAACAAGGTATATGGGAAGCGGGAAATGAGTCGCTCATTCCATGTTCTGCTCGAAATTCTGCTCGGACACCATTGCTCGGTACCTAAAAAAATTTCGGATAGAAGAAAGAAAATGATTTTTGGAACACCAACAGACAGTTGATATTAAACCACGCGGGTGCTCTTGCGTGGTTACAAGAGACTGTCCATCCGACTAGTTTTTAACTTCAAATTCTAATTTTAAAACTACATTAAATCTTCAATATTTCCTATTTCCCATATTTTACACATCCTTTGAGAAAAACTATTTCCTCCAAAACATACGCAAAAATGACCCAAAAATTGACAAAACACCCCATAACATAGATTCATGAGATGAGCATAGAGTTTTTGGATTGCTTGAAACGTGAACGAGATTTTACATATCATTAGTGTTACTGATTTTCCGTGATTCTGCTCACATTCTGCTCGAAAATTCCTTATTCTGCCTGATACCTGGTGGTACATGACTATACATGGGAAAACAAGTGATATGCCTATTTTACACTTTTAATTATGATACACTTTAATAACACTACTTGAAGTACCTATCGTTCGTTCCGCCCGTTCCGCCGCTGGACAAGGGTAACGAGAACTCTGGGAGCTCACGGGTATGGTCGTCCATCTGTTTCAATATTCGCTAGATTTAATTCGTAGTCGCTAAACTGAATTCGCTGTCGCTAAATTCAATTCGCTACCGCTAAATTCAATTCGCTGTCGCTAAAAATTCAATTCGTTATCGCTAAAACTCATTCGCTGTCGCTAAATTTCATTCGCTGTCGCTAAATTTCATTCGCTGTCGCTAAATTTCATTCGCTGTCGCTAAATTTTATTCGCTGTCGCTAAATTTCATTCGCTGTCGCTAAATTTTATTCGCTGTCGCTAAATTTTATTCGCTGTCGCTAAATTTCATTCGCTGTCGCTAAAACTTATTCGCATTCGCGCTAAAAATTAACACAGGCGGGACCCCATGGGAAAGTTTGTCTCACTCGATCCCAAGATGGCGACCCGATGGTTGTTGACTTTACTGTCTTTTAATCGGTCAGTATAAAATGCAGACTAGGTATAAAATGCAGACTGCAGATTGCAGACTGGGTATAAAATGCAGACTGATACCAAAACTGTCAATTCGTGTTATTCGCGATTTATTTTCGATTTTTAACTTACCGGAGTCATGCAATCGCCTTCTGAGTTGAAAACTGTCGCTTTGTCTTTAAATATGGGATATATTCTCAATGTTTAACTTGTAAATTTTTTATTAAATACGTTTAACAGCTTACCATAATAAGTTCAAAAGTCTATAAAATAACGACAACAAGATGGATTACTAGCACATGGTCAAAACTGAAAGGCACTTTGGGTAGCCCTTCACAACAGTGTCACGCAAGCGCTTTTTCGAGATTGTCTGCCGCGAAAATTTTCCTTCTTGGCCCATTCACTGCCCATTTAAAAAAGTCATCAACGTTGAAAGGCTATACAGTATTCATTTTCTTTGGCTCGATTTGTTTGCTTTCTTTTCCTTTCCTTTCGCTCAGTTTTCAGTTTTCTGGCTGGTGTGTTTAATAATTTGTAACAACATTCAATTTGTTTTGATTTGACCCCGGGTTTGACCTATTTTCACAATACGATTCTGTCACTAACTCAAGGCGATGATTACACAAGGCCTGTACTTACCAGACACATAGGTCTATTTCTGAATGTATCGGATTAAATATTTCGCGACTGATATAAACTGAACACCGGGCATGGGCCAAGAGGGAAACTTTTCGTGGAAGATGAACGTATGACTCTGAGGGAATCGCGAATAACACGAATTGACAGTTTTGGTATCAGTCTGCATTTTATACCCAGTCTGCAATCTGCAGTCTGCATTTTATACCTAGTCTGCATTTTATACTGACCGATTAAAAGACAGTAAAGTCAACAGCCATCGGGTCGCCATCTTGGGATCGAGTGAGACAAACTTTCCCATGGGGTCCCGCCTGTGTTAATTTTTAGCGCGAATGCGAATAAGTTTTAGCGACAGCGAATGAAATTTAGCGACAGCGAATAAAATTTAGCGACAGCGAATGAAATTTAGCGACAGCGAATGAAATTTAGCGACAGCGAATGGAATTTAGCGACAGCGAATAAAATTTAGCGACAGCGAATGAAATTTAGCGACAGCGAATGAAATTTAGCGACAGCGAATGAGTTTTAGCGATAACGAATTGAATTTTTAGCGACAGCGAATTGAATTTAGCGACAGCGAATTCAGTTTAGCGACTACGAATTAAATCTAGCGAATATTGAAACAGATGGACGACCATACACGGGAAGCTCACGGGACACTTTTCTCAAAATTGGCGACCATCACATTCATCGACCATCGCTAAACAATGGCTTAAAATGGAATGGGATGATTTTCGCTTATAAAACAGTGCCTTAAAGGTAAGTTGAGCTTTTCAGATGTCATAAGATGATTCAGTTTTGTTTCAAACTAGGTTTAGGAAGGAATTGTTATTCGAACCGTTATAATTATTCGGCGCGCTTTTCGCTCTGACTTTGCCTAAAAGTTGCGAAAGATCTGGTTTTTCAATAAATTTGTGATCAAACCTTGATCTTGTTGGTTTCCCAGGGGAGTAGAAATATTAACATAAATGTTATTAATTTAGTCTATATACTGTAACATTTTAAGCCACTAATCGTACAAACATTTCATGTAATCCTCAATATTCCCGGTGTATCACATCGAACGTTCGGAAATCGAACTCAATCGAACTTAATAGTCGAACTCAATCGAACGATTGAGTTCGATTTTGTTCGGTCACGGAACGAAATCGAACTCACAAAAAAAATTGTGAATCGAACAAAATCGAATGTTCGATTAGTTCTGTCATCGAACGAAATCGAACTCGCACAAAAAAAAATGCGAATCGAACAAAATCGAGCTCTTGACTATGCTTTATACTCCGAGCTCTTGAGGTTTTCAAGCTCTTGATTATAAATACATAATAGTTTCAGGGTCGGGACAGTCAAGGCCATCTAAAGTTTTGCTTCCTATATTTCCATATATTCTGAGTTTCTTCTTTTTATTTTTTGTTCACAAAAGTGGCAAAAGTGAAGTCTAATCATATCATTTTCTCGGCACAAAACGTTTTCATTCCATAAGTAGCTATAAGTTTCGGCTACACGTCCTGGCACCCAGGGTACCTGAATGCCTTTAAGGCACATTTCCATGGCTTGTCTCTCCCAAAATTGTGTCAATGTACGTTAATGGAAAGTTATTAAAACTCCACCGCCAGCTCTCCATCTGCCCTTTGGGTCATTTACAGGACTGAGTTGCCTGTCACAGTGTGCTAATGAAACCCGGGATGAACATAACATAAATAAATATAAAAACAAACAAAATCAAACAAAATCAAACGATGATCGACATTCGATTTGGTTCGATTTGGTTCGGAAATCGAATTCACAAAAAAAAATGTGTTCGATTTCGTTCGATGACTGAACAAAAATCAAATTCAATCGTTTGATTTAGTTCGATTAAGTTCGATTAAAATTTTGTTCGATTTCGTTCGATGTGATACGCCGGTTATCACAGGATGCCCAAGCTCACAATACAGTAATCAGTGGCAAATTATAAGGATTTGTATGGAACTTTATCAGCGAACCAAAAATAGCTTAAAACGATACTAAAAGTCTGCCATTCAATTCTACAAACCACATCAAATGTTGTCCATGTGTTGTTTATTGACTGTCCTAGAGCCTTTAAGCCACATTTCAGCCGGTTTTAGAATTGTAGTTCGCCATTCCTAAAAAATGTAAAGGGAGAACTGAAATTCACTGGCTTAGTTACACTCGACTGCCCGACGAAAAGACGCCAACCTACCTTAATCGATCCCAATCGTTCCATGTAGAATGAATGTTGGAGTTCCCAAACAGCGAGATTTCAATCCGTAAACTTTACCCAGCGCTTCAAGAATACGGAAAATATAGTTCATAAACTTTTAACTTCATTTTCTGACGGAGCTTGTGACCGAGAGGGTTGACGTCGTTGCTGTGGAACCACAGGCTGCCCAAGCTAAAGATAAGAGAACAATGTCACGGTATAATAAGCGGTATTGTGTTACAACGGCTCGATTTATAAGGGTTTGTATGGGAACGCAACGGTTATGTTTTAGAAGATATAAAATCGAATGTTTTGTGAATAAAATCGACTTACCCCCCTGTTGCTGTGTTGTATTCTTTGTAGTTTGCCAGCTTCTCAGGCCGGTTTGAGGCGATTTAGGCAAGTTTTAGTTTTCGAGGTTTTCCGTTAATATAATTATTCAAGGCAGGAAAGATTTCAAATCTAATCACTCGAAGATCGATAAATTCCGTTAAAATGCTCAAATCGCCTCAAAACTTCCACCAGTGTAATCTCCGATAGCGAATGTTCCCTCTGGTTGTTTTTTTCGGCTTCCAAATGCCGTTCTAACTGCAGATAAACTTTCATCAGTTCGACACTCGCGTTTCTCGATACCCGTTGGACGTTTGAACCACACACAAAATGGCATCACGGCAACAAAATCACCCTACGCCGGGGAGGGGCATGGATGTATTGTCATCCATGCAAAATGACACTGCGGGACCCGGAGAGGTCGATTGTCACTTGAAATCGAAAACCAGCACGTGAAAATTTCCCGTCTAAACGTCGACCACTAACCGTCACATTCCAGCGAGGAATCGATCGATCCGTCCGTCTGAAAGCAGATATTTATCGGACTAAATCAATGTTTTCGAAAATAGCAAGCAGAGAAGAAAAATATCTAAATCTTGGAGATACTCAACAACGTAGAAATTGCTTTTTAATCCGTTTGGCCTGAAGAACAAGGCATTTACTTTTAGATTCAAATTACAATTTGAAAGTCAGTGTGACAATCGACCTCTCCGGGCCCTGCAGTGTCATTTTGCATACGTCCATGCCCCTCCCCGGCGTAGGGTGATTTTGTGTGGCCGAAACGTCCAACGGGTATCGAGAAACGTGAGTGTCGAACTGACGAAAGTTTACCTGCAGTTAGAACGGCATTTGGAAGCCGAAAAAACAACCAGAGGGAACATTCGCTATCGGAGATTACACTGGTGGAAGTTTTGAGGCGATTTGAGCATTTTAACGGAATTTATCGATCTTCGAGTGATTGGATTTGAAATCTTCTTTCCTGCCTTGAATAATAATTATTATATTAACGGAAAACCTTGAAAACTAAAACTCGCCTAAATCGCCTCAAACCGGCCTGAGAAGCTGGCAAACTACAAAGAATACAACACAGCAACAGGGTAAGTCGATTTTATTCACAAAACATTTGATTTTATATCTTCTAAAACATAACCATTGCGTTCCCATACAAAGCCTTATAAATAACACAATACCGCTTATACCGTGACACTGTTCTCTTATCTTTAGCTTGGGCGGCCTGTGGTGGAACCTAGCCTTTCATGAACAGCGCACGCTATGATTGGCCAACAAGCTTCTTGTAAATGCATGTATAATTTTCAGTATAAAACTGTGGCTCAGAATTGTGTCACTCATGATGACTGCTGAGACTGCATGTACAAATGTACATACATGTGTTAAATTTACAAATAAGTTAATTCTTGATGTTGTTGTTGTTTAATGTTTTGCAGTGTTTTGAGTACACTGAATTGTGTGGTGTGAAAGACCACCTCTGGTTCCAATACACAAGGTTCCTGTTTGTTGGATTTCAGAATGACATCTTTATCAGAGATAACTGGTATAGACAAGACGCTACTAAGGGAAAAGTTTGAGCTGGAGCCTTTACAGTTGGACAGAAATGAGAGTGAGAATCTTGTGTTCATGTCTCCCACTGTACTCCTTAATGACCATGAGTTGAGACGTGGAGGATTTTGGAAATGGGTGCCGAGAAAGTTCTGAGCCTTGTGACAAAGGACATTTTAGAATCCAACGACCATACACTTTTTCAAGTACCAGAGATTACCTGCCTGCATATGGGGTACGGTAAGAAATCAGACAACAAAGAGGGCAGAATGGCTATTAGTGAGAAAGATGCAAAAACGTGGTTCAATATACTCAAGTTACAGTCTATTCCAAAGCAGCAAGATCTTGATCTACATGTACCAATGGAGGTTACTGATGTTCTTCCAACAGCAAGCAAGACACAAGGAGAAGAAAGAACAGATGCCATGGAGGTTGATTCTAACACAAGGAGGGATAATGAAGGCTACATTTATAATGACACAGTTCAACCATGCCATAGTGGATTCCTTATTCCTCTAAAGGGATCACAGATTTTACATATGTCCATCTTGATCATTAATGCTATAAAGAGAAGAGAAGCCAATGGAAGAAAGCTAACAGTTTTGAAACAGACTATTCAGTGGAGGGTGAGGAGTTGGAGAGTGAATCCACAGATAACAGGACTGTTGAAGATTTGGCTGCAGTTGCTGAAGAGGAAGTGAGTGAACTCACAGGGAGGATTGGAGCTAAAAAGATTTCTGACTTCCTTTCATTTTGGACATTACCATACCTGCTAAACTATACTCAAAGAAAAGTTGAAGAAATCACGAGGCATCACCAGGCTGCAGGAATTAAGGACCCACAGTCTCTTGTTAAGACTGTAAAGAAATCCGCTTGGGATATCATTACACAGGCCACTCAATCAAAACCTGAAATTCAATCTAAACTACAGAAAACGCTTGATAAGTACTTTACTGCAGAGCAACTGAGAGTTGAGTACACTCTGTTGAAATGTGATAATTCTCCAGTAGTTCTTGTACCTCTTCCGTATGTGTATACAGGAAAAGGTGATTTCTTGCACATCGAAGACATTGGTCGAAAATGGGAGTCGGACCGTGGAGAAGTCCTGTCGAGAGAACAGTTTATAAACTCATTTGTTAGGAAGAGGGATATTCAAATGGACTACTTTGAATGCATGAAGGATGCCAAATTGCGACAAGGCGTGGACTACGCTATCATTTACCCAGATAAATCTGCATTTGAGTTGTTTTTAGCGGAGACAAGGCATATTGATCCTAATGTGTTGACTTCTTTAAAACACGTGGAGAGTCAAGGAAGGGGAATGATAAGCCCTCGTCATGCAGTGGTGAAATATAATGAAGGGAATTTAGTTGTATCATTCACTTATTTTCAAGGTAAGTACATTGTGTAAAGTTACTTTTAATTATTTATTTCTAAAGTTGACAAGGTACGATGAAATAGAGGATAATACATTGGGTGTGTCTTTCTCTTCGAGTGTTCAATTCGATATCATGAACGAGTGAGATATCGATTTGAAAATGAGAAGAGATATTTCATATCTCGAAGCAACCATGTACATTCTGACCATTTTCCAAAGATTTCCCGTTTCCATGTTGTCTGAAGTTTATAGGAATGTGTCCAAACATTTTCCGAACTTTTGTGAAGATTACTGAAGATTGCAGAGGAAGATCCGAAGATGTTTCGACTTAATATCGCCAAATTTTGGCTCATTCAGCATTGAAACATGGCAAACTTGTCAGCAAATGTTATGTCATCGATATCTTCACATGTATGTGAAAGATATCATACATGTATCTTTTACACTGTAAAATAATATATGATTTTTCTCAGTGAGAGAAATCCTTGTAATTCACTCTAGTTTATATAATAAATGTTGTGGTTCAAATTTTTTTTTGGTTTAAAATTTTTCAAACCAGTTTCAGTGATTTTTATTTTCCTTTGTCATAATCTGAAACAATTAGGAAAATAAAAATCAAACTGGTTTGAAAAATTTTTAAACCAAAAATAAATTTAAACCACAACATAAACAGAGATATGAAATACAGTTAACAAATTGACGTCAGTTTTTTATGCGTCTGTCCTGTTATTGATCATGAATTGCGTCATAACATTGTCAAAGTAGCTGTGGATCCACGAGGCGAAGCCGAGTGGATCCGCAGACTACTTTGACAATGTTATGACGAAAATTCATGATCAATAACAGGACAGACGCATTAAAAACTGACGTCCATTTGTTTTTTACAATAACAACAGGCCAAAACGATCAAGGGGAAACCAAGTAAAAGTGAACTGAAAACAATTCCGAGAATCACAGCTTCGTGAACTTCAAACTACGTAAAATAACTCAATAATAAATTTCTTAGACAGATTTTCTGAAACTAACCTTTATTCCATTTGGAAATTCTTGCAAACCCGCTGAAATATTCGCAAGCTCAGTCCATTCTTATCAGTTGTTTTGAAGTTACACGCAGCAAAATAAACGGATTCCATAATTTTCCATTCCTGTCAACTTCATGCAACGATAAACTACAACAATATTGTTCCCTTTCGCTTTATCGTTGAATTAATTCTCAGTCTGCTGATTGAAAAGCAACCTGTGAACGACTTTTCATGATTTACTTCTCAAAGAACTCCTGTTCAGATGCAATTTTTCCACTTTATCGAACTGACAACGCTGCCATTTTGGCGAAATTTTGAAGCCTTTGCGCGCGTGATTACGTCATTCATGTGTCTGTCCTCTTATTGACAATAAAAATTAGCCAATGGGCGGCGCGAGAATTTTGACAGTTATTGTAAATTTGTATAATATGAATGATTCATATTCAATTTCATTAAAATGTCTGATCTCGATTATTTTGAACAAACTCCATTTTTACTTTACACTTGCAGACCAAATTACTGAAGATTTACTAAAGATTACTCAGGACTACTATTACAGGCTTCAAGTTCACTATTCACATAGTCTGGATGGTGTCTGTTATAATGACAGTTGTCTGTACATCTGTATGCACGAGTATCCTACACTGTATAATTATTGTACGATACTTGTATCAAAGGAACAAAATAGCCTGCCAGTATCTATGGAATCTTCTCCAAAATCAGAGAAAAAATATGGGCAATGTTTTCAAATGAATTGAAGGGCCACATGCAAACTGAAACACTGAGAAAACCAACAACAAAAAAATTGTCGTAAAAGTCAAATAAAGGTTAGATATGCCCTCGTCCCCTTCATTTATATTGTAAACTTACATGTAATATACCTGTACATTCTAGAATGTCCTTCATGGATTATTTTCTAGGGACAGATAGGAAGTTCAGTGGCAGCACTGTTCAGAGCTATTGGAGCACACCACTGCAACACTTTACTATTGTCTTTCTATATGGCTCAACTTTCAGCAAGTATGATGCTGATTGCAAGCTTGGCAGCCTCTATCCTGTGCGAGAAGCAAAGGAGGTTGTCTTTTAAACAGAGAAAACTTCAGAAGGTTGGCAAGAAGATGAGTTTCCGCAAAGGGTATTTCCAAGTTTGTACATCATGATTTCCCATCGTCGTATCATCGTTGGGTGCAAAACATCCGTAGTGACCATGATGTGAAAGTGGCAATGAAGTTGTTCAGCATTGAACCCACCTTTGACCTGAGGAAACATCTGAAAGTTGCTTTTGCTAATTCCCGACAACGTGAAAGTTTGAAAAATGCATGTCTCCAGAAGGAGGACAAGGTCCGAAATTCAAATTTGAGAATGTTGTCAAAGTATGAAATCCAGGCTGCCAATTTAGATGGACATCTGCTGTCAATGATTCACCAGTATGGACGTGAAGACAACATTGGTGTCACCCTGGCTATAAACAACACCCTGCAGCCTGAAGACCCACCTACTGAGCTCATGAGAGCAGTGAACAAGAATATTTCCTATTTTGTGATGGCTATTATACAAGCTGGACTTCGAAAAGGTAAGATTAGGAGTTGACAATGTCCAACTTCATGTTGTTTTACAATCGAGTCACTATTATGCGACCATTTAAATCAAACGTTTTGATTTAAACGGTCGCATAACAGTGAAATAGATGGTAGTGTGTGCCTGTATTTTGAGCTCATTGTCTGTCACTAATGGCCAGGGATTTCTATTATGAGTTTTAGCCCCAGTAACTTTGATAGATAACAAACTACATTTTATTGGAGACATATACCCAGCTACTGTATAGTACTGCAATGATTCACTTGTGCACCCCAATATTACTTATTACGATTATCATACAATGAATTATTGTTTGACATCAGTACATGTAAAAATTCAGCTGTATATTTCTGTTCATGGCTTAATAATTTCTTCCCTAGTTTTCCCTTCTGAAAGTGACAATGAAGACAGACAGACGATAGAAAGTGGGTCATCATCATCATCTATCATCATTATCATCATCATTATCATCATCCAGAGGTGCATGACAGTGATTCCAACAACATGGAAGTGGATGCTGGGCCGGCTGAAGAACCCAGTTCGAATGGGATAGTAAATGTTCCCAGCAATCTGTTGGCTAGCCATGAAGCACCAGTGGAAAGAGGTTTGCATTTTTTTTTTTTAAATGATAAAAATCTAGAAATAATAATAATAAAGAAGACACATGACTTACATCATTAAAGGCTGACATACTACTGGCGCTGGCACATTAGGCAAGTCTACTGACACATCAGCCCACACGTCTACTGATTACTGTGCCTTTTATTCAAATGCCAACCAATCATTACAATACAGCCCTCTCAAAATGTGCCGGCAGCCGGCGATTTTTGCCACCTACTATTGAAAATCTGCCGCTTACTTCACAGTGGACTTATTAATAACGAAACAAAATCTGCCGCTTACTTTACAGTGGACTTCATTGATAACGAATACGAGAAGAACTACATGTATACAGCAAATTGTTACAAATTGTTACAGCAATAATGTTATGTTGACTTTCTGTAGCGAAACTGACCCAGAAAGTCACGAATGAACGAACGAACGTAGAACAGCAGGGGATCTGGTGCCTGGGATGCCTCAAACATTGAGTCTCATGATCGGTCAGCGGTTAATAAAAATGAAAAACAAAATGACTCACATTGAAACAAAAAAAATCTTCAGGAGTGCTATCTTAATCTAAATTGCATATTTGTTTTCTTATTACTAGTCATAAATAAGTGAACCAATACAAGCTACAAAGGGCTGAATTTACCCCCAAAATGCACCAGATGAAACCATTTGACGCTGCTATTTTCGAAATTTCAAATTTTAGCGGGCAAGGGCCTTCGGCCATCCCGCCTATATAGCTACTACTACAAAACAAATTGAGAGGGCTGACACTAACAACCAACAGACCCTGAAAAAAAAAAAAAGAAACAAACAAATAGATTGAAATCTACCAATCACAACCCACAATCTCTTGAACCCGAGGTTCCCGCTAAGATGATTGACAGCAGCGAAAAACTCAGTTTAAAATTTCAGAGTTGGCATATGTTTAGTTTGCATAATTAGTGAGGTTAACTTTGGCAGGGACTAGTCTATAATGCAATTTTCTTAAAGGGTTGAGCATGCACATGTCTGATCAAATCTTGAAAAAGTCTGGCAAATGTTTTTAAGTTTGATTTGACTAATTCAAAATGGCATTGACTATTGGAGGCAGTCATGGTGGGAAAAGGAGAAACTCTGGTCAAAGAAGGCAATGCAATTCTCTTAAAAATACAATTTTTCAATAGGCTTCAAGCAAAATTCACCGCATGTGCAACTCGTGGCAGTGTCTCTTTAAAGGTCAAATGCAACGAAATTTGGCATTTTTTTCTTTTGTCGCGAAAACTGTTCTTTATACTAGCATCAATCATACTCAACCCTCAAAAGCTGGTTTGGGGCGATCTGTGGCGCTATAAGGCACGAAATTCGATAATTTCCGAGAATTTCCGACGGCTTAACGAAAACGAACCAGGAATGACCGCGCTTGGAATGGAAACAAATTTATTGTTTTTGTGATGTCATATGTGGTGAGCTTATTTTCACGCGTGTTTTCGCTCGTGTTTTCGCACGTGTTTGAAGCTTGTAATTTGCTTGGGTCGAGTGTTCTGGGTTTGTTCGGAGATTATTCCATAGTGTATTGACGAAAATGGATGAAGACCATGACATCTCCTTTGAAAATGCTCAAATTAATCTCATCCATTCCTTGCATCTCTTCTCGTCGTTAAGGAATGTAAAAAAGCTTACGCCTGATTAGCGACCTCAAGCAACCACGACGGCGACGGAAACGAGAACGTCACAAAACAATAGATTTAATAGTACCATTGCTCCGCACGTGCGTTTTGCATTTTAGTACATTTCTTTGCCGTCCTCTGCAAAACAACAACGTCAAATGACCACATTCACGGTATTATGGAGAACGTGAACACACGACGGTGAATTTTCCTTTCTCTATCTGGACTTGAACTCTGTCCCTGCGAATTCAGCTCCTGGACGTGTTGGAATAATCGCGAAATAGTTTATAGCAATGTGAATTCACTTTTTAAGTGACGTTTTTGAACAGTTGCTACAGTTAAAAGCAGCACAAATTAAAACACCATACTTGTTGATGTTTTGAAACTGCAGAATTTTGTAATTCTCGCTCTTCTCGCGGACTCGCGCGTGTATGTGACGTCATATGTGGTGAGCTTTCCATTTCCGACAATTTTCCGAAGTTTGCCCGAACGCTTCCGTTTGTGGAAGCGAGAAATAGGCGGTTTTTCAAAGTAGAATATCTCGGCGACGTTTTGTCCAAATCGTTTCAAACTTCAGAATATGATTGTTCATAATATTCCCTATGATTTCGACTTAAAACTAATCTTATTAAAATTTCATTGCATTTGACCTTTAAAGGGAATCTCGGCTGAAAAACAGTTTTGCTCCAAATCATAAGTTGGTGTTTGTGTAAAACTGGTTTAGGGGTTGAATTCGATAATTCTTTAACTGGTTTGAATACTAGGCGATTAGTTTCTGCTTTTTCTACTTTCAAATTTCCCGCGCGCCGCCATGTTTGTTTTCGCAAAGCTTTATGGGAGATTATGACGTCATTGCGTTGCCGTGCGTTGCATTTTGGCTTTCAGTTTGGACTCTATCATGTCGTTGTCGCGTTAAGTGTTCTACACTGTACGTAGTATCAGCCTTGCTTACTTTATTTGTATTTCTATTTTTAGCTGATTAAATCTTTCACAGATCCTACGTAGACATTTTTTTTCACAGTTTTCACAGGCCGTGCCACTTTATTCACTTTTAGTTTTCAATACGTCAGCTTAAGTCAGCTTTGTGTGAAATTAGAGATATTTACGTGCATCTGATGCGTATTCCGTCTCAATAACCGCGAAATCTTCTTCCGTAGACTCCAAATTAAAGTCTCCGACAACGCAATGACGTCATGAAATTACCATAATGAAACATGGCGGCGCGCGGGATATTTAACGGAAAACCGAACACTTCGCATTCGAACCAGTTACGGAAATATCGACTTAAAACCCCAAGAGTAGTTAAAGAGAACCATTAAGTATACGTTGGAGCTAAAACTGTTTTTCAGCCGAGATTCCCTTTAAGTACTGTGTTGCAAGTTGTTGATACATACAGTAATTACACCTGCTGTAATGCCTCATCCCAGACAAATACAACACATGCAAGTATTTACCATCTCTATTTAAGGGATACTGTACCTCTATTAACCCCTTCCCTGCCACGCCTAATGGTCACCTACCCATTCTCGTCCCCAGAGTCCGCGATCATTTTGGTCAGCACCAAGAAATCACGACCTCTGGCTGGTACCGATTTTCTGAGCTTGCGCAGAGTACTCGTTTTCTATTGTCTTTGGTCTGTTCATTGTTTCAACAGCCAATCAAAAAAAGTTTTATCTGTCCCCGCCAGAGTACAAGATTCCTTGGTGCTGACCAGAAGGATCGCGGACTCTGGGGACGAGAATGTCACCTACCATGCTGATCAACCGGCGACTATATTGGATTTTTGCTAAAATTTGCAAAAACGGAAAAACACAATAATTTTATTATCTCCTTACCATTACTATGCACAGGTAGATTTGGATAAATAATAACCATAGAAAAGTTCCTGGTTCATTGTCTGATAAAAAAAGAAACATCTGTTCCCGTGGTAGGCTCGATTTCCGCCGATCTCTCGAGTCCGGTCTTCGTTCCTCCCCGAGAAGAACGGCTGGACGCGTGAGCGAACAGCCCTGTCTGTGACGTAATCAACAAAATTAATTTATGTAACGCTACTCCGGCTCGTGACATTCGTTTATTTTCCATAATCTCTTATATTTTCGAAAGAAAAAGGATCTGATCTGAAATATTCCGCGAAATATGTTGATTTCTCGCCTTTATTGTGAAGCTATATGACTGAAAACCGGGATGAAAAATATTACAAGATGTAACATGACCAGTCCGTGACAAGAAACAATGTTTTGATGCAATTTTGCAAGAGATGTTGCGTTCTGGCACCACACGATTTTACATCAAATCCCAGATAAAATTCATCACACAAGTTAACCGACTGTTTTGTGTATTGTATAGTACATGTCGAATGTCCAAATGGATCTCATTAGTTGCCTTGTGCGGTTGTAGTGGCTTAGCTCCCCGACTTAGCGCGAACTTTCCGTGATGTATTTCCTTGGTGCGGATGAAAAATCCATCTTGTCGGTTGAATTATAAAGACATCATGCCCATTAATTTACATTAACGATTCCTATTGCATATATCTTCGAGAGTTTCAAGGTTAAATGTCTCTTGAAGACGATCGAACGCCGGCCCAAACAACTGCTTTGCATCCGTAAAAGATAATTTATGCCTGCTCGATTCGTGCAGGCACGTTTCTCATTGGTGGAAATTAACAATGCCAAGCTCACGACTCCAGCCGTGCCTTCGGGGGATGAGCGTGGGCTCATTTTCCCGAACAGCGGCTGGTAATCGAGCCTATTCCCGTGGTTGTTCATCTTCATTGTTGTTATTTTTGCTCGATTCGATCATCACTTTCAGATCGATCTGCAATCTTTCCATCGTCTGAAAAAGAATGTTCTAAAGAGTGTTCTTCTTCAATTTCATCTGTGCTGCTCCTTGCACAGGGCTTGAAATAAGGCGCGGACATCGGACAATGTCCGACCAATCTGGGGGTTTGACCGATCAATTTTTCGTCTTGCCGGTCATGTTGACAGGTCAAATTCGATCATAATTATTGAAAATAAAAAAGTTTCCATGCTGTTCAGTTGTTTACTATCAATATGCACCTTGCTGTGTATTGCGGAAGTTTGACCAGAAATTAACAAGAACAAAAGTTTACATCAAATGCGCGAACATCCAGCTATAGAGAAAAACACTTACTCACATTTTCTACTTTTAATGAAAAACATTCAAATTAAAAAAGGGATGAAAGTCATGAAACGCACAGTTTTTTTATGCATCAAATCTTTTCTTCAATCGTATCACCATTTGCGAAAAACGAAAAACACTCTAAGTCGATCGCCCTATAATGCATTGCAAACCCCATGTGGCACTATTTAACAACAACTCTGATTCGTCATTTGCAAAACAATTGCCGCAATCCGCCAATCAAAAATAGGATTAGAAATAGAACTGAGACTAGTGCCCAGCCGGGATGGCGCAGAGCACCTGGTTGTTTTTATATCCACTCGAGCTGTTTTTGGTGAATTTCTCGATTCTTTTGGAAGGGAAATAGCCTAAAAAGTTTCTATTAAAATCTTTCTTAATCAATAGGTCTCAATACCTGTATTAATTAAAATTTACATGTAGTATTGTGTGGGATTTTGCGGATTTTTAAGAATTGTGCGAATTTGACTGAATTGTGCGGTCCTGCACCCTATCAGAAGCTTTTGTTTCAATATTTGACCGATCCAAAACGAGCCGTATCCAATCAAAAATATGTTTGACCGGACATCACTCCCGAGAAATTATTTCAAGCCCTGTTGCATCAAAATCCGATTCCGGATCTGCAAATGTTTCATCCAGAACTTGTAGTTCAATAGTTATGTGACAGCGATGCCATTTTGTTTTGAGCTTGAAATTCACACAAATAATTTTGGGATGATACGCCTTCTGTAAATTAGTCAGCGGTTGTTTCATGGACCAATAAGTACTTCTTGACCACCATCACAAAGTTTGTCTCGGTTATCTGAATGACTGAACAGCGGGAGAAATGTTTTATTCTAGGACATATATATATGTTGTGGTTTAAATTTATTTTTGGTTTAAAAAATTTCAAACCAGTTTGATTTTTATTTTCCTTTGTTTCAGATTATGGTAATGAATATTAGACAAAGTAAAATAAAAATCAAACTGGTTTGAAAAAATTTAAACCAAAAAAAAAATTTGAACCACAGCATACACTGTATACGTCCCAGGTCGTTCATGTCACGCAGCTCAGGACGTATGTATACGTCCTTTTCCATGGCAGTCAAGGGGACGGGTACACTTTTTGAGTATCCCGAATGCTACTTCAAGTGAATTTCATTAGTCCGCTTTTTCAAGAAAAGTCAAATCACAATTTAAACAGTCCAAGGTTGTGTTGCGAGGTTAAATCATGCATTTTTGTGTCGCTTAAATAAGTGGCTGCATTCCAAGTCAAGAAAACAGGCAATTTTTAGGTGGATAATTATTAACAATACCCGGCCCAACCTCCATTCAGGGGACACCTCCATTAAGGGGACACTTTTCCTTGCCCCGGGAGTGTCCCCTTAATGGAGGTTCCACTGTATATTGAAGATGTCCGAGTAGTCCGACGACAATCTAATGATTTCTGAACATTGCCAAAAAATGCCCAAAGATTTCCCGAACATTGCAAAAGATAGCCCACAATGCGTTCGGGACAAGGTTTGGAGGATTCAAACATGACTTGTAGCATCATTATTTTGTAGGACTATTTTTTGTCGAAATTGAATTGAATTTACTTGTTGAACATCAGTTATTAAAAGGGACTAGCAGTCCAGATTTGTGAGTCAGGAGTGTGAGAAATTGGCCTGTATGCATGAGATGGTGTGAGTTCAATGTTTTCGATCCGTAGGCGTGAGACTTGCGCATAGTTTGTAAGAGTTGACTGATAAAAAATTATACTTTTGTAATGTAAGTAAACTTTAAATACTGATTTTTGTCCTCTTCTCTTTTAGCAGTCAAAGCTAAAGAAGGCATACCTAAGGACAATCATGAATTACATCGGCTGGCCAATGATGTAAGTGCATTGTGGAGGGCACTTGGCCGTGAATTGATGGTTGAAGAGCCAAGGCTTGATCAAATTGATACAGATTTTCAACAGAGCTCATATGAAAAGGCCTTCCAAATGCTCAGGTACTGGAGGAATAGTAATGCAGATGCTGCAACTTACGAGACTTTATCCAATGCCTTAACAGTGATTTGTCGCAGTGATTTGGCCCAGAAGTATTGTAAGAAGTAAAAACTTCTTCTTCTCAAAATGCAATAATCACAGGCCTATTTCTAATTTTATTATTCAACCTGATTTTTTTAAAGTGTTCAGATTGTAAATAATAATGTTTAACTAGATGTCATTATGTCCACTTGGTGATGTACAGTAATAGTTTATACGTTTTAATATCCAGGCTCAAAGCATGATCATTTTATTAGTAGTAGTAATAGTAATTAAACGGAGTGGAATACAATTCAGGGTGTAATCGGGTGTCATCATGTGAGAAATTTTGAAATCAGTCGAGCATGCGTGGTCGGTTGAAATTATGAGCATGATTACTCCCTGAATTGTACAACATGAGGTCTGATTGCCAATTAATCAATTAATCATAATTATATCAATAACAAAAGTCGCGGTTAGGAAGTCTGAGAGAAACTCTTTTTAGTTATGGAGCAAACAGGCACGTGGGGAACCAATCAGAAACAATAATTTTGCACTTTGCATGCTCCAAAGGAGATACCACATTGTTAACTGATTACAGTCAAACTGGCTGAAGCGTTTCGCTAAGTCATGATTAATGCTTTCGTTAATCCAGAGTGACTTCAATTTTTGAATTCAAGTTTTGAAAGTTTAACTGAGTAATGCAAAGTCAACCAGGAGTCTGTCAATACAAAGTGGCAGCTTTAATTCATTTGCTAATGTTGCCAGGCACCTTTAGAATAATCTACCTCCCCCCCCCCCCCCCCCCCCCCCTTCCGCCATAATCCTGCAAATTTGAAACTTTTTAAAAACATATTGTACAGAAACTAGGACTCAAACCTTTTATTTATATAGTTTATCAAATTGTATTTTCTTAGTTAGGCTTGTTTTTTTCTTTTTAATATATTTTAGTATGTAAATAATCTATTTTTAATTTGTTCTATTATAAATGCATGAGCGCTTTTCTACGAGTATCTGTATGCTCCTCTGTGCTTTGTGTCTAAATAAATGATTGATTGATTGATTGAGTCACCCCACCCCCCCCCCCCATCGATAATCTAATGGTCCACCCCTTGTGTAGTCTCCTACGCAGCCGTTATTTGTGTCGTCACGCAACGCTTCTCCCCACTTACTTGTCACTGTTAATTATAACTGCAGGATTAGCTAGGATTTGTGCTTGTACCTTTGATTCGAGGAGCGTGCACAACAGAATGTCTGTAAGATTGACTGACCCTGAACATTGTTATGTTGTATTATTTGTTGTTTGTCCACACAGCAAATTAGGCCTTGGGATAAGTCAATTTTGTTGCGTTGTTCCAGAAAATATCCATACTCCTGCCACGGAAGGTTTTTTTGTTTGAACCCTCTCCCACCCCCCTCTGGAAATTCCAGTTTAGCTTCATACTTTAATTTTGGCTTTTGATACCCCCTACCCCTAGGAATTTCTAATAACTTCCTTGGGGTGGGTATGGATATTTTCTGGAACAGCACATTTACAAAAACAGTTTGAAACCATCATCGACTGGAACAATTTACCACCTGAAAACTTACCTGTTTAAAACTAGTGTACAGTAACTTTTTGTAATTTTTTATATATTTATTTTTCTTTTAGATCAAAGCTGTTATGATTATATCGAAGTTATTAATATTGTAATTTTTTGTATTTGTTCTACTATTATTAATATTGTAGTTAGAATTTATCAGTTTTATTGTGGAAAGGTTAAGCGCTATGGACAATTAGTGGTTTTATGCGCTATAGAATTCAATAAATTATTTAATTAAAAACAGTCGCATTCCCATACAAACCCTTTTTGATGGAGGCCTTGTAGCCTGGTAACAATACGGATTACGAAATATAGTGTAAGACTCACTTATGCTCAATCTCGTTCCCAGAGTCTACACGGTCGTTGCTGACAAATCAATGCATCCAGGCAAACGCTAGGCTCGATTACCAGCCGCTGTTCGGGAAAATGAGCCCGCGCTCCTCCCCCCGAACTCGGGGAGGAACGAAGACCGGACTCGAGTGAGCGGCGGAAATCGAGCCTAGGCAAAACGCACACGCCAAAGTTAAGCAAATTTTTACTTACATTTTTCAGGCCACTTTCGAAAAAGTTTAGCCAAAATTGTCCGCCACGCCCATCCTCGGAGACCCAGGGGCTGTTAGTGGGGGCGAGCGAAAAAAACGGCAAAGAAAAGTAGGATGCTCCACGCCCAGACACGATATGTATAAGTATAATAGCAAAATTCTGACGCTCAGGAACCAATCAGAATGCTCCTTTTTATCATGGACTGACCAGTTTGCTATACACTTCTTTATCCCATTGACCGCTCGTGCTACTTAAAACACTGTTAGAAAAGCCTAGATTTTACGAAAGAAATATTAAATATCGCATAATTATATAATGAACAATTTAAAGACTCGAGAAAATAAAAATATGGTCATGATGCTCTCAATATCTGTCGGCCATACTCAGCAGATATATAAACAATAGCCTCCATTTGGCGAGGAAATGTGCTCGGATATTTGTCCGCGGACATTATCTGTTCCGAGAAGCGAACAGTTTTCCGAGAGCAAAGCTCGAGGAAAACTGTGAGCTTCGAGGAACAGATAATGTCCAAGGACAAATATCCGAGCATATATTTTTGAAGCCAAATGGAGGCTATTGTAGTTATTATCCTTCAAATATTTTTTCACAAGGCCGCTCTGTTTGCCGTGGAAGATCTCGGTCGGCCAAGCTGTTAAACATCAAAATAATTCTGTTGGCGTTCAAAAATATTTCTAGTCTGTTCAAAACAATCAGTTTTATTTAATTTAGCAATTTATTTGAGACAAAAACTGAACCTGCGAACGTGAAACGCAAATTTTCAAAACTGGGGAATCACCCGGATATTCCCCAGTTTTGGCTGCGTCACGTGACGTGTTTAGACCAATCGCGCGCGAAAATTTTTTTGATGGATTAGAACCTGCGATATATGAAATGAACGGCGCGCGTCAGTTCTTGAAATGAAAGTGGAAGAGTTCTTTGTTGAATAATAAAACAATTATCCTGCTCAATCTTGCGGAATATCGCCTAATTTTAGCCAACTGTCGGCTAATAATGTCAGGCGTTCGCGCCGATCGCTCCAGGCTCCGCTCGACCGTGTAGTTGCCGCTAGTGCCTCTGGGATAGTGCGTTTTTTACGCGCGCTTTGGAGATCCACTGATGCAAGCTACATGTATCTGAAGCTATACATGTATATGTACTTTGGAAACTCAAATGGAGTATAAATTTTCGCGTCTGAAACGGTGGTGAGGTAAGAGTGATTGTTTGACATATTTTAGCTTAACTTATAGTGACTTGCGCCAACGAAATAAACCTATTCAGCCTGCCTATTATCGGTAAAAATCCGCCATATTGAAAAAATGGCGCGCAAATGTGTCAAACCACTACTGGAAATTGACTGAGGCACAGACAGCACAACAAAATATTGTTTCTGATCGCATTGGTTTGTAGCTGTAGTTGTATTGTATTCAATCTTCAATTACCGAACTGGCAAATATCAAACACATAACATGGATATAGTTCGATTGTGTTCGATATTTTCTGAACTCAATCGGAACTCAAAAAAATTTAAACTTACAGACAATTAAGCTTATGTAACTTAAACTTATGAAGAAACCTGACACAAGGATCTCAGGACTGAAAGCATCTGAAATCTGTTGGTCCAATCTGTTGGCTTCTTCTTCTTTGCAAAATTATCTAACAAAAAGATGCCAAACTTTGTTAACTGACTAATTTTAATGTTATCTTTCTTGTGATTTCGATATATTAAAATTCTATATTGGCTCCGAGTCTTAGGGGAATTTAATAAACAAAAGAATTTGAAACGAAATCACATCGAGGTTCGGGGTGAATAAATTTATAATTTATTTTGTTTTATTCCCCAAAGCCTCAGAGCCAAGTTAGAATTTTAAATCGAAATTGGCCAATTTTTAAATTGAAAATCATTTAAAAACTCGTCCCCAGTCTCTGAACCATCTTCGGAGATCCAGGGGCAGTTAGTGGGGGCGAGCGAAAAAAATCAGCAAAGATAAGTAGGAGAGAACGAGAAGACAATTTTTTCGCTTGCCCCCATTAACTGCCCCTGGGTCTCCAAGGATGCATTCGAACTTCAGAATGGGCAATTTAAGGTGGCTGAACATGGGTGCACTGCGGTTTTATCAATAATGTAATGCTGGACATTGTAAGGCAGGGCCCACACAATGGTTGAGAAAAACAAACTTGCATGGCACCAATACATATTGCAGCGATCCTCATGATATTCTTTCTCAAATTTGTGGCATCATTTTCCTGCCAAAATATCAAAATTTGAGAAATGGAATACATGTGCTAGATAAAAAGTTTGGAGAGTGATGAGTTCTCAATATTGTTTTAAAATTTCAACTTCACTCCATTAAAAACATAAAAAGTTATTTGATGCCACAAATAGTCACATAAATCCCCAGATAACGATAATTATGTTGTTGAGAAATACATGTAACTTGGTTAAATTATTTGACTGTCCTTTTTTATTACAGGAGTTCTTCATGATCAGGGATATTGCAGTAGTTAACAAATAAAGAAGCCAAAACCATGTATTATACTGTCATAAAACACGACGGGAATTTGAGAACACGAGAGAAATTTAGAAAACACGAGCCGCAGGCGAGTGTTTTCTATATTTCTCAAGTGTTCTCAAATTCCCGGAGTGTTTTATGACAGTATAATACATGGTTTTGGCTTCTTTATTTGCTTTAAAATATAGATTTAACGCGCGCGAAACGATAAAACACGGCTTTTCTATGATTTATACTCTGATAAAACATGGTTTTTAACCAATCAGAGCGCGCGCATTTTCCAGTCTATGTTTTAATAGTGTATATAATCATATTTTTTTAATAACCAGCTTGAAGAAACAATCATGGTCATAGAAGTTACTCTTTTGGGAGATGAGTGGACTCAGTCAACAAAGGGTGGTATCTCCACCTTAAATAGACAGCTGGCCATTCAACTAGCCCAACATCCCAATGTAAAGACCAATCTATTAATACCAAAGTGTAGTCCAGAGGACAAACAGGATGCAGAAAAATATGGCATCGAGGTTTTTGAACCTGAAGAATATCCAGGCTACAATCCAATTGACCGGCTGGCATTTCCACCAAAAGAATTTCATACCGACGTTGTCATTGGCCATAGCGTTAAGCTTGGAAAGCAAGGATCGGTGATAAGAGAGAGATATGGTTGTAAGTGGATGCATGTGGTGCATACTAATCCAGAAGAATTGGGATTGTACAAGACCTACTCTGGTGCCATTTCCACTGGTGAAGACAAACATGAAGATGAAGTGGAAATATGTAAAAGTGCTGACATGGTTGTAGCTATTGGCCCTAAGCTTAAGGGCAGCATCTCCCGTAGCCTCTGCCATGCTGAGAAAGAGGTATTTCAATTAACACCTGGTGTGTTTGATGAATTAAATTGCAAAGTAAAATGCCAAGAGGACGATAAATTTTACATGTTAGTCTTTGGTAGAGGGGATTCTGAAGACTTTAAAATAAAAGGTTTTGATGTTGCTGCTAAAACTGTGGCTGCCCTGAACCAGGAGGACCCAACTTACCATCTCGAAGTTGTTGGTGCTCCTGACGGGAAACAAGAAGAGTTGGCTGAGAAGTTATTTGAACATGGCATTGACCGTAATCACCTGAATGTCAAAAGATTTTACAAAGACAGGAAAAAATTGGCAGAGTTATTTTCCAAAGTCGATCTTTGTCTGATGCCATCAGCAACTGAGGGTTTCGGGCTAACTGCTTTGGAAGCTCTGTCAGCTGGTCTTCCTGTCCTTGTGAGTAGGAATTCAGGCATTGCAGAAGCTCTGGTGGAAGTCTCTGGAGGCTTACAGTGCATAGTACAATGCGAGGATGACTGGGCAAAAGAGATAAAGAAAGTGAGGAAACACCTCAAAATTCGCCAGGCAGAGGCAAAAGATCTCCGTGAGAAGTATAAAGAGAGATACCCGTGGAAGGACCAGTGTGAAGAACTGGTGGAAAAGATGCAGAACATGTGTTCAGGTGAGAATATATGATTGTCAACTTACATTGTTTACTGAATCTAATAAAGTACATGTAATTTGTCATTGAGAGCATAACCAGATCTCATCTGTTGTTTTGCTCAGATTTGCTTGATGTTTTGCAAGTGACCTTCAATTTATTCAAAAAATCATTGCTCCATGTTTTTTCCCCAACAATGGAGTTTTCTCTCAAATTATGGGCCAAACCAGGTTAAAAAAAATAAAGGCAAATCTGAGCAAAAAAGAAAATAATGTCCTGAAAGTCAACATAGATAAGATAACAACTCTTACAGTGCTTCTCTTAGTAATCCAGTGAATTATTGGGGGGACACCCTGGCAAATATGGTGGAGGGGGGGGGGGGGAGTTAAACTTGTGATGGACTTCAGGACTGTCATCCCATCCATGGGGAAGTACATTGTACATGTGTTGTAATACATGTACTCCTAGTCATGTCTCTCTCAGTACATAAACTGGAAATATAGAATGAAATCTCTGGGTTTTTTAGCTGAAAGTCCTCAAATTATTGGTCGTAATAAACTTTTTATTATTACCTTAACACAAAGTTCCACTATAAAAGGGCCTGGCCATTCTCACACCCAGTTGTCAATCAACCATCAAAGCGTAAGCTGCTGACAAACAACCTGCGATTTTTGCACAACTGTTACTGATAAAATTTGTTGTATTTTTTTTATAAAAATTAGCCTATGAATAGGCTCCGCGGTGGGGATGGGGTAAAAAGAAAATGGCGTGCGAGTCGGGCGAAGCCTAGGGAGAGAGGGAGGGACAGCGGAGCCTATAGACATTCCTTTGAAGCTGCCATTCCGTGCACCAGATTCTGGTGCAAGCTCCAATTGGTCAGATCACTGATTGTTGACAAGTTTGATTGATATCCCGATTTCACCGATTCGACCTCACGCGGCGGGTCATGAAATCGTACATGTATTTGCAACGAAACGGCAAACTACTCAGGCTGATCGCCGTTGATTTCAATCATGAAAGAAATGGAAGAGATCGACATTGACAGTACTAAAAGCATTTGACATCGTTTTAGGTGAAGAAGAATCAGAGAAAGAAATTAGCCCTCGCGTGGCGTGAAATCCGTTGCAGAAATCGCAAGATAACAACCTTCATGCCAATTTTTGACTGTATTTGTTCACCGATTGAGCCGAGCGAGCCATTTTCTCCGGGAGTCTTTGAATATTTTGTGTTTCGCTTCGCTGAAAGTGTTATTCCAGCCCGCCGGTGAAGCGCTACAGGTCTTACTGTAGAAACACCTGTCATTATAATTCATTCAAAGCGGGCTGGCAGCGGCTTGTTTATACACCGAAACTGCCTCATATTTGCAAATCATACAAGGACTAAAATCCTCTCATGACTGTTAGAGTTGATATCCTACTATATTTAAACGCTGAGTTAATATACAGAGTTTAGTCTTTTAGAAACAGAAGTGCCGTCGAACGTACGTGCGTGAGCTATTTACATTCCAATGCATCCAACCAAGATAATGACATCTTGTTGACAGCTCATTGACAGGTAAATTACAAGGGGGCGGAATGGCGGCTTCAAATGAATGTCTATAGGCTCCGTCGCCCCTTCGCTCGCAGTTTTCTTTTTATCCCATCCCCACCGCGGTGCCTATTGATAGGCTATATAAAAATGTCCTGTTAAAACATTAGCAAGTTATATCTTATTTTTGTTAATGATATATTTTGGTTTCATCAGATTTTGAAGCATGCTTACTCAACAACATGCCACGACTGCAAGAATACAAATTTGTATTTCGCACACGAAAGGTGTGAAATGTGGGAGGTGCCATCCCTTTTGTAGCGGAACTTCATGTTTAAGTTATAAACAAACGTATTTTCCTTTATGTCGGAGAATATTCAATTTGGTGTTATTTCTTAACAGACACGGCAGTGGATAAAGTTGTACAAGAGGATTTGTCAAACAAAGAAGGTCTCTCCTCTGCTCAAAAGCGACCCAAAAGGTAACCTTGCAAATTATCTACATGTGTATTTATTGCAGTCTTCGGTGTTGGTAATCTTCTTTTTTGTTGTTGTTGAGATTTTCAGAAAGTGGTCAGACCCCAAAAATCTTTGGAAAGTAGTCAGAAGTTTTGGCAATTTTCTGGAAAAAAGAAACACACACAAAAACTCAGAAATTGGTCAGAAACATTATTTAATTTGTCATGAATAGTCAAATTCAGTGTTATTTTGTGCCATTTCTTAATTTCAGACCTTGTACAGGATACACAAGAGAATGCATTAAACAAAGAGGGTTCTCCTTACCCTGGTCAAAAGCGACTCAAAGGTAAGCTTTAGATTAATTCATTTACATGTATTGGAGCCTTCGGAAATCTTTAGAAGTCATGATATTCTTCTGGTAAACTTTGAAAATATTCAGAAATTTATCAGGAACATTCCAAAGACCGTCAGATAAATTTTGGAAATTTTCAGGAAGTGGTCAACCCAGAACCAGAACCCAGTGACAAAGGATACAGCTCTGTGTCATCTTTTACATTGCCAAGTTTTCTCTCATGTGTGGACTGATGAGGAATAAGCTTCTCTGAAACACAGTACTGTATTTGTTAGACTTGGCACACTTTCTGTAGTCAATGTTGAATAATTATATGCACAATGGTCAATACCTCACATTCTGATTGGTTCCCTGAGCGGTCCGAATTTTGCAATATGGACCGCTAAGATGGACTGCTGACAAACTCATTTCGCCGAATTCCTTTTATGAAACATTTAACAAAGAAAAACTGGGTAGAAACATTTTTCCTTATGTCTGGCGGACAATTTTGGGCTTTTTTGGCTAAACTTTTCGCAAAGTGGCCTGAAAAATGAAAGAATATGCTTAGCTTTGGCGCGCGCGCATTAGCCGAGAATGGTTGCATTAATTTATCAACAAATTTTTAAATAAGCCATTATAATAAAAACTTTATTGAACTACATGTAGCTTCGGCTCGGTCCATAAACTTGCAAAAAAAGAACTTGACCAATATTTTCCCAATACGGACCGAACAAGCTAGTTCAATAACATCTATGTCTGGCATGCTCTGTTTTGACTAACCAGAACCAGAACGGCAGTTCACATGTTTTTAAAATAACTTTTAGTGTAATTCACATTTCCCAACCATTTTCTCTTGGTAGCATCTAACTCCTTCTCTATTTCTCTTACTAGTTTCTCCTTCTGATCCTGACAAGGGAAATGGAAGGGACACAGAGTCTGGGTTAACATCAAAGGGTATGTTAGACTAATACATCCCCCGGCCCTGGGTAAGAAATACCCTTGTCTTCGTTTTTTATCTATGTTGTAGTGCTCTACAGAGTTTTTATTTATATAGCTCTCTTTCAAGCATGTGGACTATTGTATTTTGTGCTAAAGGTGTACACTGATTTGTATAAAGTAATATATCAAACCCAAGAGACAGGGTTTGATAACATTTTCAAACCCAGAGAAGACAGTTGCAAATACGACACGCAGCAGAGTATTTTTAACGAAATTCAAGGGTTTGGAAATGTGATGAGATATCAAACCCTGTCTCGACTCGAGGGTTTGATGTATCTTTTCAAGCGAAACTAGGAGGAAACAGAGAAATAAAAAATTTTGCCAAAAATCTATGGCATACTTTTTGATCAGATATCAAAACCCCGTCACAGTCATGATTTCCTTTCAGTTGTTAGCTTAATGAATTATTAATGAGTTTGAGAATCTCAAATAATAATTATTAAAACTTGCTGTTTTTCATTGTTCCCTGTTATCTTTGTTGTTACAGTGAAAACAGGCTTACCTAGTTTAAAGGAATTAAGTGAGCTGGCATACCATATTTGTAAACCTTGGAAGATTCTTGGGCGACTGTTAAACGTTGATGAGCCAAAGCTTGATGGAATCGATGAAGAAAATAAGAAATTGTCTGAAAAGGCATACCAAATGCTCTTGTCTTGGAAGCAGGGTAATGTAGATGCAACCTACCATGTATTAGATGAAGCATTAAGTGATAAACAAGTTGGTCGCAGTGATTTGGCCAAAGATTATTGTTATTAATACATTGTGCAATGTAGATAGAAGTAAAGCTACATGTAGCAGACAGTTGTAAAGTCTTACCTTTTATAAACATCTCTAAATTTAATAGGCACTACAAAAAAAAATTAATAGTAAAATTAAGGTAAAACATTATTAGACTTCACTACAAGTCTAGGGAACAAGTGTCAGTTGATGGCGAAATTAATCCCGCCTCTGAGACAGGACTGAACTCTCAGTTTTCGTCCCCGAAGTTTCTCATGACGTATACTCTGTTGTGATTGCATTCAGAGTACTCGTGAGTGCTCATGTAAGTTTTCGATTGGATAATAAGAATAGGAAACTATTCAATTGCTAGTTCAACGAAGATTTGCCATAAACGGGACTTGTTCCCTGGACTGCATTTTCTACAATGTATGTGCGATGGAAAATTCGAGCTCATAGTCTATAATAATATTGTGATTGTTAAGTAGAAACAGTAATTAATTTTAATGGTTTACAGGGCTGCAAATAATTTTTTTTCTCCTCGAAAGGACACATGTCCGACTAAGTCACCGTTTTGGTCGGACAAAACAAAAATGTGGTACAGCTGTACCGCTCGAAAATAAGTGAACCATCTAAATGCGTTGTGAACGCAGAGTAAACTACATGTAGGTTGTGTTTATAACAAAATGCGTTATAACGCATTTATGTTGGATGGCAAATGCCAACGCATTTCCCTTTGCTCATTAGTACATGTATATCACACTGACGCACTCCAAAGTCACACATTTGTGTAGTCATTTCAATGAAATAATTTGTGTTTTTCCGAAATCTGGTGCACTGAAGTCTAGTGCACTGAAGTCTAAAGTATTGTATTGTGTTGTACTAATAAATAATCTTACCCAAGTTCATCCAGATGGATTACGTATCGGTACATGTATATCAAGTATAAAATGGTCGTTGAAAAAATTGTCCGGACATTGGCAAATTTTGGTCTGTTATTTGCAGCCCTGGTTTAAGTTCACAAGTTTTACCTGCCAAGCATGTAGCTATAGTATATATTTTTCTTTTTATGTACTTCAAAAACATGGCAGATTTATTTTTATATATATTTTTTTCGTGTCACTTGAGGCCGTACGAAGGCCATTGCATGTAAGTGAGTACTGACAGATGCTTAACTTAGCTAGGTTTCTGGTAGTGTCACTACTCTACCTGGTTGTAATGTTAGTCCATCCCAGGTTACCCCCAGCATTTTGTCAGGTTGCCCAGATTCGTTGGTTCCCATTTATACTCCTGTGTCCAGTTGTTAAACTGGGCCCGGTTGTTCAAAGCACAATTAAGCTAATCTTGGATTAGCGTGAATTTTGATTTCAGTTTTGTAACTTTTCAGTGAGATTTTCTGTTTATATTTTTTGCTCCTCAGTTTTGACTTTGACTACTGTTAAACTCCACAAAACATTATCATGGACAGGGCTGTCATTAAGTTTTGAGTCACCTGTTGCTTTGATCTTCACACCCGTAACAAACTTGTTGCTTTGTAAGTGAACTCTACCAACAACAGGCAAGTTCACCCGTAACATCAAGGTCCCATCAAGCATACTCAGCCGTAACAGGTGTTATGGGTTACGGCCCTTAATGACAGCCCTGATGGAAAGCCACATTTATATAGGAGAAATTTAAACCTCGATTATTTGTTAATCCTGGATTAGCATTAATCGGCTTTCGAACAACCGGGCCCAGCCGATTAATGCTGATCCAGGATTAAGAGTTGATCAATATTTTAATTTCTCTTGTAAAGAAGTTTTGAGATTAGTCAAAGCCAAAACTGAAGGACACAAAATATAAACAGAATAACTTAGTCATTGGAAATTAAGTTACAACACTGAAGTCAATATTCATGTAAAATGTCTTGCCCAAGAACACCTCTCGATCTGTAGCCCGATGCACTAACATTGCTAAGGATTCCAATAAACAGCAAGATACATTAATATTTTTGTATCACTTGTATAGATCTGTTGTAATTCTGAGGAAACAACCTTTGCAAAATTATATTCAAATTTATAATATAATAAACCTTGCTTCTTGAGGTATTAGAGTACTATTATTTTTTTTACTTTGATACGTTTTTAATATTGTACATAGTGGGTTAGTATTTTTAAATTTTTTAATTTTTTTAATTAATTTATTTAGTTAGTTAGTTGCTTAATTTCAATTATGTACAGCGCCATTGAACCTATGGGAAATGGCGCTATATAAATTTTATTATTATTATTATTATTATATTAATTTAAGGTGTTTAATTTTCTTTTTTAACTCAGTAAGTTGGTTTAACTATATCTCTCTCAGATATCAACCTCCAGGGCAATTATTAGGTCTATGCACTGATGTCTCTGTGTGCTACCGACATCTTGTAACGTATGGCATTCTTTTCTGTATGTGCCCCTAAACTTCTAATCTTAAAACACATCTTTTCACAGCATTTCGTTTCTTAAGTTTTTAATTTATAAAATTGTAAAGCGCCTATTGTAAGAACTTTTGTATAAGGCGCTATATAAATTTATTATTAAAGCCACGTTGAATAACTTTTGCATTTCAATGTTTGTATCATATATTTTTTAAATAATTAAGTTACCGTATTAGACAATCAAGTTATTGTATTCTGTTTTTAAAGCCTATAGAATGTTTTCGCTAAAATGCAACAGACTACTTTTTTATTGTAAAAGAAAAAACCTGAGGTTTTTATATACACGATTAGACCTTACAGTAGGTAAGTGTTTATTTTATTGTCAATAAACGGCTTTTATGTCATATCATTGTGCTTTACATTTCGAACTTCTCAGTCTTCAGCAGCCTCTCTACCGTAAAATTCCTGGCAGGGTTCGTACAGGTCCTTGAAACCCTGGAAAGTACTGGAATGTTGTTCTAGGGGACCTTTAGCGGGGGGGATTGGAGGGAGGGTCACTATTTTTTGAGGGCCATTATTTTTTTAAATTGTATTTAGGGGAGGGTCAAGATTTTTTTACCCTAAATCTCTACCAAGAGTATCAAATGATTTTTATATCAAGTTCTCCGTAATTTTGAAAGATGTCCGTCCTTTTTCGTGTTATCAGAACAATGTGGTTCACAAAAGATACACTTCAATATTCAAATGCGGCCCCCCTTTTTCAATTTACACGTTATTTACAATGCCCCCTTTTTCGAATTACATGTTATTTCCAAGGTTCCTGACAGACCCTTTTTCGATTTACAGGATCTAGATACTGTAAATGTGTTTAAAAAATTTACATGTTTTTTACACTTCCTCGAATTCTCACTATAAAAACTAACCATGTAAATCACTATTTACAGTCCATTTACATCTAACATGACCTGTTAAAAACGAAAAGCAGTTGCGATGATGACGCAAATGGTTCACCAACCGGACTATCCCGGCATTATGGTCACTGGAAAAGTTGAAAATTTACAAAACATGTAAAAAGATATTTACAACATTACTGAAAATCTGGATTGACATACATACATTGACAGGGTTTTGTAAATAAAATTTATTTATATTTACAGCTTTAACGTTGCATGAAAAGCAGACTCGCTTTCTACTTTATGTAATCCCCGTAGGTCGAGTTGATAAGTTGACATAAAATGACGAACCATGCACAGCTTGTTGGCTCTCCGAACTCTTTCTACTGAGAAGCATCACACAATTTCAGATTAACTGTGACAACATCAATCGTTTTTCGCTCGAAACAACAACGAACAACTACAAAACGTAACAGCAACCAAGTCTATTGTTAGTGTGATTGAAAGAGTAAGGGTCCTGTATTGATGGAATGGATTGGAAACTGAAAAGGCTTTTATGTACTTAGTATGTCTGAAGGGGAAGACTCGCATATGAACCTGTAATACTAGCCTGCTCGCAGACGTTCAATTCTTTTTCGTAAGATAAAATTGAACGTCTGTGAACAGGCTACTGTAATACATAATGATGGATCCTGTGAGGATTTGCGGTGACTAAAATGTCACAGCGAGCGCTAGCCCAGAAGTACAGGTGGAGAAGCAGTCTTTATCCCACATTGCCGTGAGACAACATTAGAATTCTTGCTGGTGGGCTGAAAGATTAACCCTCGCCAAGCATACTACCAGTTAGAGATGGAATGAGATTCACATATGAGTACGTCTGGCTATCAGGACTCCAAAGGAAAGTTAACAGCCTGCAAAACCCTGCTTAGGTACAGCACGTATAAGTTCATGACGATTTTTCCGTACTTGTCCATGGCACAAGTAAGCACATATAATCGAGAGCCATCGAAAACTATTTTTGGATAGAACAATTTGCACTCGTCTGGAACTGTAGGCAAAAAGAAGATAAACAATCGTCGGATATTTAACAATTATTCGCCGAAGGCGAAGTGAATATTGGTGAATATTTACCGAGACGAAGTCGAGGTAAATATTCACCAATATTCACTGAGCCTGAGGCGTATAATTGTTTTAGTCTAATTTACTAATGTATTTATTTACTTTAAAGTTGTCGTAACCTAGCTCCTTGCATTTTTATCATGTAACAATTTCATAAAAGGAATAAAACCTACTTTTCTGTGTCTTTATAATCTGATAAAGATCATAGCACGTCAGTTCGCTCCATCGATGGCTGATCGAAACCTCGGGTGCGGCTCAGAATATATTAAGACATAGGAACGGAGGTTGAGCATGGCGAACACGTAGTGGAACCAAACTGGATTTAGTATGTATTTAAAACTCTAAAGCTCATTTTATAGAAAACACGAAAAAACGTAAACAATCTATGTTTTCATTTTCGAGTTTCATTGTAACAAAAGCATCAAGCATCTTCTGTTAGTATAGAGAGGAAAAATACAGTTGAATCCCGATGACTCGAGTTATCGGGATTCAACTGTAGTACCATAAACAATAATATGAGCTGATCAGAAGGCCCGTGTGTGGAATTCATGTCGTCTATGATTACCTCACGTGCCCGAGAGCAAAGGAAGTTTACGTGATATGATAGTTATTTACCAGTAATTAACTGTCACATGGAAAAACAGAGTCGATTTTCACCTCACCTGATTGAACTCGTGCATCACGGATATGAATCTTTACTATCTGGCATCAATAATTGTCTTTTCTTCGACATCGGGAATAAATGAAAATGAATTCTCCAAAGGTACGTTTGAGGGGTAGCAGAAGACCATTAAGTACCAGTAGTACAGGTATATGCTCTCTACAGATATGCTCTCTACCCTGTGGTGGCTTTCTTTCAGTAGCTAAGGTTATCTAGTTATGAGCTTAAATTAATTTTCACATATAACTAAGCATTTCAGAATTCGGGTGGTATGTATATATGCTTGTAACAATATTGTAATAATGTGACATTTGATATATATCATAGTTGGGAAACAAAAGAGTAGAAGAGACTATAACATATTGGTGGTTTTCATCAATGTTACAAAAACTGTTTGGTTGCATGAACAGCAGAAGAAAACTAACAGGTAAAAGAGCAGGAAGAAATAAACGTTTTGTCCAAATTATAGCTTTGTAGCGTTTTTCATAACAGAGTTATTACCAAACGAATCTTTAGAAAATTACAGTATTTAGTATGCCGCCGCCATGTTTGTGTCCTTCAGAGGGGCACAAATATGGCCGCCATATAATTGCACAAGAAGTAGAGTAGATTCTACCGTCAATATCATTAGCTTTCACTTCAAATCTGTTTAGACATCACTGCTAAATTATTATAACATCTAAAAATTTAAAAATGACATAAAAATATCCGTTTTTGTGACAGTTCAGAAACACGTTCATCCGGGACTTCACAAATTTCAAAATGCTCTATTTCCAAAACGAAGCACTGGATCAATACCAAACTTTGCATAGAGATTAATGATTTTCATGTCTAGAATATATAAAAATAATAGCTTTGCAGGATTGACAGTTTAGATTTTAGAATTTTGATGACGTCAGATGAAAACAAAGAATCGGAACCGGAGGAATCATTCACTTTGCCAGAAGATAGTTGGATGTTCATGGGTCAACTTTCATGAGATAATTTGTCATTCTTGTCAGCGGAATAACGTATCATGACAAAACTTTTGGGAAAGGTATTTAGTCTTTATTCTATGACAAATTATAAATATAAAAATGTGACACAAACTGAAAATAAATACCATAAAACCTTTAACTGTACATTTTGATTGTAGAGAAAATATATTTCTACACTTTAGAATTTCTTTACTTTCATCGTTCTCAGACTAATAGCTTCCTGATAAGATCAACAGCCAGTTTGATAGTTTCAGGAGGGTCTGAATGGGGTTTACTGACAACTGACAAATGGCTAAAATTTTAACTGACAACTGACAAATAGCCTAAAATTTAACCGACAACTGACATTTGGAACAAGGTTAACTGACAACTGACAACAGGTTTGGAAGATCCTAATATTCTTTAAACCCTTTAAAAATATTTTTCGGTTATTATTTATGTGTTTTACGACACCGAATCAGCAAGGAAGGAGACTAACAGCAGACTCGAATTTCCTATGTCGTTAATAAGTATTAAATGAATCATTTGCAATTTGAACATGACAACATGACGTGTCTGTTACACGATTCTCAACTTATGGTGGCCACGCGGTCGAAGGAAAGATGCCTGCTCGCGGCGTTAGTATTAAAAGCAATCGTGCATGGGATTTTATCGTCTCGATTCCGATACGGCTTTCGAGCGGCACCGAAGCCGCATTCCCATTACATTACATGTAATGATGACTTACGCTTAGCACCAACTTCCATTTTTCTAAAATAAGACAAAGGGCCTTAACTGTGCACGAAAAATACTTGGTATCCAACTCTGAATTTTCTTTTAATTATACTGGCTGTAAGGTTGTTATCTATGCTTTGAGCTGCCAGCCTCTAGAAATTAAAGTGCGTGAGTTATATAAAACTTGAAGGCTTGGAGCAGCAAACGTCGAAGCTAGTCACAGATTTGAAGGAACTAAAGGACGGGTTTCAATCATTGGAAGAAAGATTTGGCAGAAGTAAAGCAAGAAGTTGAAAGCAAAGCAGATAGAGTACAAGTTTCGGAGCTTGACAGTAAAATCATTGACTTGCAAAATAGATCTCGTCGAAACTCCTTGGAAACTGTTCAATTTATTAATACAGTAAAACCCCGGCGTATAAGAACCTAGAATTTAAGAACCTGTTAGGCTAAAATGTTTGATTTAGACCCCTTTAAATAAGAACCTGTTTAGGCTAGAATTTTTGGTTCTTATTTTGATCAAATACAGTCAAAACTAAAAATTTATAAATCAAAGAAAATAAACTCTTCACAAAGTAATGAACATGACCCAGAACCCTGGAAATGTCAATCAGATAAATAACATGTCTATATGAACACAACAGTGAAAATACTACGTGACAATCTCAACTACTAGTGACTGTAAGCAATGTTTTCCAGCAACATGGACTGTTACCAGTACACTATTGACAGCATTCCAGTACCTGTACATCAGTGAACTGTGTTGATTATGCACTGGAGAGCCTTATGAGTTTTAGACTTTATCCCTACTTCAGTTTTGTCCATTCTCTGTTACTGTATTCCTCATTACCAGACATTTGATTATACCAAAATAGAATGGATAAAACTAAACAAGGGATAAATTTAAACCAAGACATGTATATACTGTATATATGTCTACAGTTGTATACAACGTTTGTTTAAGTCGTAAGTTACATTCACTGTAGCTTTAAAGTGCATATAGGGTTGGTATAGGTGCACATACTGTCATTTTTTAGATAATTTGTGCATAATTTATATAAATTATATACCACACCTACCGAAAATGAGTCGCTTTTTTCTTAAGAAAATAAGAACCTATTTAAGAACCTGTTTGGTCTAATTTCCTGGTAAGCACCATTTACATAAGAACCTGTTTAGGCTAACTTGGAAAAATCTAGGTTTTACTGTAATTCAAATCATATTTATGTTATTTTTTCCTTCTTAAAGTTGCATGCACGAAAGGTAGACTTAATGTAAGCTTTAACGTGAACATCGTGTTCACACACGATATTGTCGTTACCTCAACTGACTCTTCCTACCTGGAGGCGATGTTTTGAAATTAAAGATAATAATTATTACGTTAAAAATGAAAACGTTTTATTTTATTTTTCAAGAAAATGCGTTTTATTCAGCACCTTTACCGGTAAGTTATCCGTGGCCACAATCAGACGGGACCTCGCGGCTTATACCTGTTCCTGCACCTCAACCCGCGCCACAAGCCACACCTCAATCTGCACCTGTACCAGTACCAGTACCTCAACCCGCACCAGTTCCTGGACCTGTACCTGTACCTCAGCCAATGTCTCAATGTCCGATTCCTCAATGCAGTTTTCCTTCTGTTTGTATCCAAACCGCGGTTTATGCGACTTGTATTGCACCTACGTCATCAACATCCGCTAACAATACTTGCTCTTCGCCTGGTCCATGTCTAACAACATTGACCAAGACAGCAACTGACACAACAACTTTAATGTCAACTAGTACTGAGACAGAAACAAGTACAGCGGTTGCGACTCAAACGAACACGGAGACAACAACAAAAACTAACACAGCTCTGACCACCCAGACACACACACAGACAGATGTGACTACCGCCACTTCCACTCTCACCACCACAAATACTGAAGTTGCCACCAGCACACATCATGCCACAAAGACAAGCACGGCTGTCGTGACAAGTCACGTGCCAGTAACCAGTATTGTTACCCTAACCACGACCAGTGTTGGGGTAGTGAATACAACAAATACTCATACTTTAACTAGTACAGCTGTCGTGAAAACAACAGCAATTGTGACAGATACATTGACTTCAACGTATAATGCTACGAATGTCATCACTGCTACAAAAACCTCTACAGCTACAGCCACAAGTACTACTACTTTGACGGCAACAAGTACAGCAAAAACCACCGAAACCATGACAGCTACTAGTACGGCAGTTCTGACACAAACCTTAACTAACACTCACAATCAAACAATAACCCAAACTAAAACACTTACAGCAACCTCGACCAGTGTGGTAACATCGTGTAGCGCTAACTGCACTGTAGGTAAGTCTTTGTTATTTAGTTGAAATTTATTGAGATTTGGCCTTAGATTCCCGTCTTCACTACAGTTGAATAAATATTAGCATTGGAAATATTAGTCTGCGGATATGATCTGTTCCGAGAGAAGTGAACAGTTTTCCGAGATCCAAATAGAGGCTATTGCGTTTATTATCAGCCTTTGATTTGTTTTGCACAAGGCTCTCTGTTTGAGAGATCTCTGTCGTGAAGACAATTGACAGAGACAGGCACAGAAATTTTGACAGATACATTGACTTCGACGTATAGTTTCTACGGCAGTTTTGACACAAACCTTAACTGTCACAATCAAACAATAACCAAAATTAAACACTTACAGCAACTTCAACCAGTGTGGTCACCGGAATAGTAAGTTTGTATTTTCATTAGAGGTTAAATTTTCATTAGATTCCTGTTTTACCGTCCGTTGCATGCTGATTGAATAGTGTCAAATATCTCAGTGGGTGACTGTTGGCCTCCACACACTTCAACCCTATGCTGAAGGACTTGAGACACTTTTAAAAAGCGCAGTTCTTGCGCAGTCTTACAGGTCTCACAAAAAAACAATATAGCAGCTGAATGATTACATTCGCGTGCACCCATTAGCTGCTTTTCTAGACCTCAAGCTTTTATTTAAAAAAAAAACAAGAGAAAACGTTTTCCTTGTGTTTCCATAGAGTTATGTGGTAACACTCGTGAAAGTTTGGAAGAACTCGAAATTGCCACGGCATTTCTCGTTCTCCCAAACTTCACTCGTGTTACCATAACCCTATGGAAACATTTTCTAGAACTCTATGGAAACGTTTTCTATTTGGTATATTAATAGAACATGGAAAACCATATATACTTTTCATAGTAATTGACATCTTGAACTTCTTTGAAGCTGTTCTTCGTCTCGGTTTAGCGGGGTTTGGCGCTCGTTCTCTGGGATTAACGCGGCGAGTTATTCTTCGCGTGTTAATAAGGAAAATATTTGTTTGGACTTGGTCATATACAAGCGACCCAGTGGTTGTTCCATGAGTGTTTATGTATATATACAGTTCCTAAACTACTTATTCATTCTATTTAATTTACAGTCACTCCGACTCCGACTCCTCCACCAAGTAAGAAAAACTTTCATATCTACATATTAACACAATTTCATAGAGAACAGCAATTTACAGCAGCGTTTTGTGTAGTCTTTTAGCAAGGAGCTACGTCACGGATGGCGCATCTTGAAAAAATTGGCCATTTTTTTCAAGTTCGCCGTTTGTAATCCGTCTTTAAAATCTTATCCATCCTCGACCATCCTTGTTCCTGTTTGGACTATTATTTTGAGGCTTTCTTCAATTTGAAGGTGATTTTGCACTTCGCAAAAATGATTTAAAATATCGTGACGTAGCTCCTTTAAAGCAATCGTGTCAAAACATTTTTATGTTTGGGTACCCTTGGGGGATTATCACCCCCACTTGAGGATTAACACCCTGGGGGATTATCACCCCCAGGGCGATTATCTCTCACTCGTCGGGGATTATTACACCCCTAGAGCAACCTTTGTTGGAGTACTTCACCCCTTACCCCTTTTCCCCACGGCAAATATTCTGTGTAAGTTGTTTGCTTCTATAGTAAGGGTTATGGGTTAAGAACATTGATGACCGTTATGAATCTATAACTGACCGCGTTATGACATTTCTCAATTTCTACTGAAAATGAATTAGCCACAATTGTTTCATCAACAGTCGTTAGGGACTGTGCAATAATTATCAGGAGGGGGGGTTGAAAATGGACTTCATGTAGGAAAATATTAGGTAATACCCCCCTCCTAAAAAAGTGAATTTAGTTATCCCCCCATCATACGGTAGGTGTAGTGTTATAATATTTCTAATGTTATAGTGAGGATCTTCAATTTTAAAATATCAAGTCAATTTAATCAACTGGGCAAAGCCGTTGATAAAGTTGCCTAGCAAAGTTCTTTGTTCCAGGTTTTTGTTTGCTTTTTTAGTCTTGACCGTGCACAAAACATAATAGGTCGTTTGAGTTCTTCCCGAGTGACTAACCAATAAAGTCTTGGCGTCAGTCTTTGTTTGCTCCTTTGAAGTTTGCCAGGCGTCATAACCATTTCCCTCTATTAACTATGAGCTTGGCAAATATACTTGGAAGCGCCAAATTGTATCACTAATTTACTAAGTGATCAATTACACAGCGATCGATCAAGGAAATTAGTTCATCAATATTGTTTTGTTTCTTCTCTACAGAATGTAATCAAGCTCTAGATATTGCAGTAGTCATTGACGGATCAGAGAGCGTAAAGGAACCTAATTTTAAAGTGTGCCTACAGTTTGTAGCTAACTTGACAAACCGGTTTAACGTATCAGAGCAAGGAACTCATTTTGGTGGTCTAGTATACAGTACCAATGTATATCCTCAGTTCACCTTTAAAGACTTCCAATATTACAACGCCAAAAATCTTACAGAAAAGTTTTTGAGCTTCCCTTACGTGAGAGAAGGCACAAGAACTGACAAGGCTCTAATCGCTGCTAACATGGACCTGTTTTCTGAGAAAGGAGGGGACCGGGCCGACAAGCCTGATGTTCTTATTGTTATTACTGATGGTTTAACGCACCCAACGGAAAGCACACCCTACCCAACAGTGTTAAAACCATTTAAGGCAAGTATTGTTACTCTTGGAAAGTAAATGACCAAAAAATAAAATATCCCTTTTAAGGTTACCATATACCTCCAAAGGACAGAATTGGTCCAAAAACATTTTTCCGCTTAGATATGTAGTTTACATGATGACCTTTCATATAAATAAAATTATATGGAAATCCAATAATTATTAACGGAGAAATACAGTGCGAGAGACTTTACCGTAAGTGAGGTGTGAGTGGAGTGTGAATACTTCTCCCCCTGCGTGTTTTCTCGAAATCTATTTCGGGCCGATAGAGGCGTCTTTAAAGAGGTACAACTCAAAGGGAATTTGAGCGATTGACCTCAAATTTGGACAGTAGCTATAGCTAGATTAAAATATAAACAACAAAAATATGTCGGGGAATTTTTTATTTCGGAAAACTTTTTCGTTGGGAGCCGTTTCCGCGCGCTCACTCCATATTTTTTTCACCCCATTTAGAAAATGCTCTGTATCTTTTCACTGCAATTGAATATGGGGAATCCCCGACACATTTTTTTTAGCGCTTTGTGTCCGGAAACCCGAGAACAAATCAAATTAGCAAACAACACAATTCGCTTTGAGTTATAGCTTTAAAAAGCTGATTCGGACCCTTGTATTTTATTACAAAATGGTTAGTATATTTAGATAGCCAGCTCTATAAGCTTAAATTTGATCTAGGATTTTAGGTATCTGTAGTTTAATCCAGACGCGCTACATTTTTTAGACTTGAGATACCCCTGAAGGTACACGGTAACCTTAATCAATCCGTCGACATACAGCTTAATAAACACAGTGGAAGACAGTCTGGACAGTGGATGTCGAATTTACTTATCTGGCTTAGTTTAGTTTCCATTCGGGCAATTTAGTTTTTTTCCTCGAAATAGTGAAAATTTGTAAAAATTATTGGCCTAATAATCAGGATCGTATTGTGACACTTGCAATGAACTCCTAAGGTCCCATCTTATCTTGGATTATTGTTCTGTTTAATAAGACTCGTACCCAGTCGCTATTTATGTGTTTTTGGAGATGAGAGAAGATTGGATACGAGAGTAGATCGAGGCGCGCGGAGAGTCATTGGAAGGGTCGAAGGCAAATTAGCGACGCTACTTTTCCATTGTCCCTTCCCAGAACGCCCCACGCGCCGCATAATTAATCTCGCTCCAGATTTCCCCGGCTAAATTGTTTCTAATCAGATAAATAGCGACTGGGTACGAGTCTGGGTCTAAGTTACTTTGGAAGCGCTGAGGGTACTGCAATGGACCATTCACCAAAGAACGTTCTAAAATATAACATAAACTGAATTTATTATTTATTTATTTATTCCTTCAGAGTTTGATTGTGCAAAGCTTTTTTGTATTCTCTTCTATAAATATGAAATTAATGTTGGCAAACATTCAATGTTTTTCCTAAGCTGCGTTATTCTTAAAAACACACAACAGGTAAAGAATATTCAGATCATCGCTGTTGGCGTTGGAAACGAAATCAATAAAGAAGAGCTAACAGCTATAGCCATGAATAAAACAAAACACGTGATCATGGTGAATGAGTACGAAAATCTTGTTACAATTCTTGATGATCTTCTTAAACAATCGTGCAACCATGGTAAGTAACCGTTGTTGTTTGCAACACAATAGCAGTGTTTATATAATGATTCCTTTACGACTTTTCATATATATGATATTTTTCATGTAACTCATGTAGCAATACTGTTGACCGGGGGGGGGGGGGGGGGGGGAGGGTACTCCCTATAATGGACTATACGGGGAGGCTCCGCCCGAAAGGGGTAGGGATTTCACGAGTTGGAGTATAGAAAGGGTAGGGAACACTGTCATTTAGGTATGAGGTGGACTGCAGGTTTGAAGTTCGCCGCCATCATAAGACAGCTTCCTTCCACTTTCTTCTGGGCATATATATTGTTCATTAGTTCATTCCAAGGGTATAGAAAAGGGATGCAGTGTTTCAACTATAGGTATGTGAAAGGGGTACCCTTTTCCACGGAAGGTATATGAAAGGGGTACCTTTTCTGTAAAAAATGGTATATAATAGGGTAAGGGGTTGGACCTCTGGGCGGAGCCTCCCCGTATAAAACTTTTTTGAGTACCCCCCCCCCCCCCGGGGGACTGTTGGAAGCCTGGCTGAAAGAGAAATGCTATTACCAAATGTATGTGCTATACGCAAGTAAAAAAAATGCGAGCTTTCGTAATGTCAACTGGCATTAGTTTCAAAGTATAGTTGAGACTATAAAATAAGTAACTTAACAATGAAGTAAATTAGCTATTTATTTTTGGAAAAGTATATTTTCACGAGTATACGTTATGCAAACCAAATTCAATCGGACAGAAATTATTTTAGGTACAAACTTTAAAATTACACTTTCGAGCACATCCTCCCAGAGAAAGCGGCTTCCCAGCACTCCAAGCGATGCAGCAATGTGTTCTGTCACTGTCAGTGCTATCATAGCCTGCGAACGCAGACGTAAACTCGAGCCGGAAATACGTCTGCGTTCGCAGGCTAGTGCTATCAAGGACGGTTGAATATTTTATATAAACAATGTATTGCTAATGAAGGAGAGGTGCCAGTACTCTTTCCTCTATCAAAATTATCATGGAACAGTCTGTCAGTAGCCAATTCGCATACCGCAAATTTCTGCTTGTAAGCAGGTACACTAATAAGACCCCCGGTTATAGGCCCATCTCCCCCTAACAAAAAATATTCCGGTTATAAGCTCCCCCGGATATAAGCTCCCCCACTTTTCCTTATATTTGCTTACTATAAATGTCCTCACAGAAATTGTTGAACTTTAGACCATATTAATTTTCTTTCTTCTGTTTCATTATGTTCCAGTTGCGTTTAATGATGTTCTCAGTACTTGAAATTTGTTTTTGTTCATAACATATTAGTGAAGTCTCACTGTAAATAAATAGGTTGTTCATAGGTCAGAAAAATATTCTAGTGGCTAAAGCTCAGCCAAATTAGATATGAATACAATTAAAATGAATACAATTAAAATGAATACAATTAGAATTAGAATACAATGAATACAATTAGAATTTGTTAATTAAATATGCACATTTTGAATTGAATGCAATTATAGTTTTATAAACATATTATATTTTAAGGAATGTTTTGTTTATAGTGCTTCTATTTCATGTTTTATATTTTAATTTAGGAAAGATTCCTAGCCGCTTAAGAGCGTGATCTAGTGGAAACTCCTTAATTTGACCAATGAGGTGACATCATTAAAATTTGGTCGGAACTTTCAGTTGAACATGGTGTACATTAGCCTCCAGCTTGAACTTCTTTGACGTTGTTCTTCATTCTCGTCCCCAGAGTCCGCGATCCTTTTGGTCAGCACCAAGAAATCACGACCTCTGTCTGGTACCGATTTTCTGAGCTTGCGCAGAGTACTCGTTTTCTATTGTCTTTTGTCTGTTCATTGTTTCAACAGCCAATCAAAAAATTCGTTCTATCTGTCCCCGCCAGAGTCCAAGATTCCTTGGTGCTGACCAAAAGGATCGCGGACTCTGGGGACGAGAATGGTTGTTCTTCGTGTCAGTTTACAGGGGTTTCGTGCTCATTCTTTGGAATTAAAACAGGGGAAAGGTTTATATGGGCTTGGCTATGTACAGCTACCCAGCATTCCCGGTGGGTGATCCAAGAGAGCACAGTATATACCGCCGTTCCTAAACTAACCATTCATTCCATTTATAGTCACAGTTCCGACTCCGCACCCAACACGGCTATCTACGCCCCACCCAACAGCTCCACAACCAAGTAAGTAAGACTATGTACATGATAAACATATTCACAGGACAAGAATTTCTTGTATATTTCAAGACAGCACTTTCAACAAGTATGTCATATGTCAGAGTCATTTGAATAATACTTTATTATGCTTACTAGCTTGGTTACTTAATTACTTGCTTACTAACTTGAAAGCCTTTTTGCGGCATGTGGCGCATAATTTATTATGCATGTAATTCATAAGCCATGCAGGACTCAGTAATCCAACTCAGTTCATCGAAGACACCAATCCAGGTGGTCGCTTACGTCGAGAGCTTCGACTGTGTTCTCATTCCTGGCACTTATTCTCCATATACGGGTATAATACGAACTCACAAGTGCCCAGCTCCCAGCGGGCTTGATAACTCAGTTGGTAAGAGCATTGCACCGACGACGCAAGGACACGTGTTCAAATCCCGTTCAAGCCTGAATTTTTTTCATGTTTCTCTTTACAACTGCTTGAAGGGGAAGTATCACAGGGATTTGGTGTCATTTCAAAAGCCAAAATACGGTTTTGTATTAACAGAAACCTAAAAACAATGGTCCAATTTTGTTATAAATTACCACCACAGTGTACTAAACTGTCAATAAGTGTCTCTGGCCATAGCTGGACTGGGTCGGAATGGATTGCAACTTGAAACAACTAAGGCTAACGTTTTTCAAGCTCTCGCATTTTCGTTTCCAAAATGCACTAGAACAGATCATAATTTGTTTCTCTTTCAAGAATTCGGTGATATATTTCTCTTGGTGTTCTAGAATTATTTTGTATATAAAAAAGGTATTATAGCACAGTTTTGACCGAAAAAGGTCAAAATCCCCGTGATACTTCCTCTTTAAGTTGTAAATCTTTCGCTGCGATGATCTACCATCATAATAACAAGCATATAATAATGATGAATCAGTTGCCTTTTCAACTCATTCCGTTTGCTTTTACAAACTTGGAATGACAACTGAATTTTATCTGCTATTTTGTATGATATTTGCATTTTTTGGTGCATTTCTCATCCCAAACAGTAAACAATGACGTAATGAAATTATCCGCGTTTCGACGCACAACGTAACGTTGTTTATAGAACGTTTTGTCTTTTCACTCACAACAGGGCCCTATTCAGTAAAATCACAGGGAGGTGTCTATGGTAAGCATTAACATTATAATCTGCATACAATCTGTTTTTTTTTTTTTACCATCCTCGTTCCCAGAGCTCCCCCTTTTTTTTCTTTGCGCCGGAAACGAGTAGCCCTGGTCGCAATGAAAAAAATCGAATTTTTTCATTGGCTGATAAAAAATGAATGCGCAACACGAATTAATGAATGGATGTCTGGAATTTTCGGACATCCGGTAACGGCTAAAACCAGAGCCTCCGTTTCGCCAACAACGTGACCAAAAGAAACAGAGGATCTGTGAACGAGAATGTTTTTTTTTTTACCTAACTGCCATTATCGCCTTTTCAAATAGATAGAACGGTAGTTATAACTTATTGCCGGGTTAAAGTAACCAATCATGAATAAGACCAAAACCATCTGATATTTTCATTGGATTCCCTCTGTTTGTTGTGATTGGTCAAAACTTTTGATTGGTCAAATTTTGTCGGTTTTCCAGTTTATAACTATCATTAGTAAAAATCTACCAGTATACTAATGCAAATGAGACAATCTGATTGGCTGAGCTACTCGTACACTATCAGCCATTAGTGTGCAGGTCGTCTACAAAATTGCGGTTTCTTCTCGTTTCTCCGAAGTTTCGGAAGAAGATTTAGAGTTAATACTGAGACAATTGTTATGATTTTTACTAAAACAATTTGAAAACCGTTCTACTATAGTGGTTGTGTATGTTTTTTTTTTTGCAGAGAACTGTCCTGTTGCCTTCATCAAGAAAGGTTGTTTCAATGATTTACAAAATCAAAGACCTTTACCGCAGTTGATGTTCACTGATCTTGACAAAACCAGTTCTAAGTTCAGCGGTGTCCCCGTGGATTGGGGACGCTGGAATGGTTACTTGGATCAAGTGGTTTGTCGATGTGCTCAGGCGTCAAAGGAAAAAGGATTTAACTACTTTGGAATAGAGAACTTTGGTGAGTATAAATTTATTATTATTCGACTGTGAAGCCATTTTACCATAATAGGGTCAAGAGAGAACAAGGACAATATATAGATGTTATTGAACTAGCTTGTTCGGTCCGTATTGGGAAAATATTGGTCGAGTTCTTTTTTTGCAAGTTTATTCGGCTCGGTCCATAAACTTGCAAAAAAAGAACGAGACCAATATTCCCCAATACAGACCGAACAAGCTAGTTCAATAAAGTTTTTACTATAATGGCTTTTTTTAAAATTTGCTGATAAATTAATGCAACCATTCTCGGCTAACATGCGCGCGCCAAAGCTAAACATACTCTTGCATTTTTCAGGCCACTTTGCGAAAAGTTGAACCAAAATTGTCCGCCAGACATGAGGAAAATGTTTTTACTTAATAGAAAACAGTTTTCTTTTGTTCAATGTTTCATAAAAGGAATTCGGCGAAATTAGTTCGTTAGCGGTCCATCTTAGCGGTCCGTATTGCAAAATTCGGACCGCTCAGGAAACCAATCAGAATGCTCCTTTTCATTATGGACCAGTTTGCCATGTAATATTTTATAAGAGAGCGTTAGTACCCTGGTTTGACCGATTTAGAACAAGTTACAAATTGACGTTATAAAAGCACTCAGAGTGACAAGTTGTTTCAATTCACAGGCGAATGTTGGTCAGGAGAGAGTGCTGATAAAACATACAACAAAGACGGCTCGTCTGAATTCTGCATCACTAAAGAATTTGCTCAGTGTGATACAAAAGATAAGAACACTTGTTGTGGAAACAAGACAACTACGTTTATCTACAGCATCCAAGAGAATTACGAGAATCAGCAAGGTGAATATTATATGGATCTGGATACATATATACAATTAATTATTGTTGTTTTTCTTTTGTTTCTTTACCAAAAAATACAGTACAAAATGGAAACATTACAATTGTCGTCATAAGTCTTGGGACACTTCTTCTTTTCGCCGACAAATGGTCTTTGTCTTCACCTCCCCCTCCCCACCCCCAATGCAATGTTGACTTTCATCCGTTCAATCTTAAGCTTGTTAAGTGTCCCAAGGACTTGACGACAATTGTAGTTATTAGTTGTATTTGCCCAAAATTGTTTGCAGTTTTTGTGCGTTGATGGATTGACACTAACACCCTTTATCAGTTCAGTTTAAAATAGTTGCATCGAATGAATGCCTAATCATTGGCAAACAAGTGTTCATCTTCATGACAAAACATGTTACCATAGCAACGGTATAGCTTGTTGAATATAGACCCTTAATTTCACCATTACTGTAAGTGCTGATACTTTAAACGAGTTTGGTGAACGCCATTGTTATTTAACAATTATTCTATGAGCCCGCGTTGTAAATGAGATGATAAATACTGAGTTGGCTATAATCGATCTCATATCTAACGAGGGCGAATTGAATATTAATTGTTTTATTAAATACTTCATCAACGTTAGGTTAAACTTCGGTATTATGTTTTGTAAAATTGTAAATCAGCTGAGTGATTTTTCAGTCCGATCTAAATGTCCTAAATTAATCAAGATTTGTATGAAAAGTATGGCGCGGTGTTCAGTTCGGAGAGCAAGACAAAGATTAATCTTCGTTCAGCATCTCTTAAAGTTTCGTATGTTCTGGAAAATTGTGCAAATGGTTTAGCTTAAAATGGGAAGATCCGACATAATCAGTGGAGCTGAACATTTTATTCATTTTACAAGTTGAACGGACAGATGAACTGAAAAAGGGTTTTACTTGTTTACGGCGGGCGAATTACTTGTGTTGAAACGAACTGAACTTAAAATCAAGTTCACTGAAGTAAATAAAAAACTGAGAAAACCCTTAATATCTACATGGAGAGTGATCTTCGAAGAGAATTTCACTGTGAAGTGATCTTTGACTGTACCCGCCGTCACAAGCGCTTGACGAACTGCCGTCAGCTTATTTATGCCTCGTATCAATTCATTGTGCTGATTTTAAAAGCTTTGTCCAGCTGGAATATAATTGACAAGCCTCTTCGAAATACTGACAAGATAACAATACTGAATGGGCTAAGCTTAAATTGTTCCAGGCTAACTTTAGTGCTCGTTCAGTCGCATTTGTTGTACATTTACAGGCATTTTCCATTAATATTTCGTTCCAACCTTCGTGCATTATTTAGTAGACTCTTGTTTGATTTAGAAGGACCAAGGTTTTTACTTAATGATTTTAGCCATCTTTTTCAAATTTCACTGTCTCGACTACAAACCGGCAATCGTCGAGATATCGCGTTATTTACCATATTTGGTCACAGAAGGGGGTGTTATGAGCTACCATATATATTTGGCATAATTCGTGTTATGAGCTGATAACATGCGAGTAAGGAGCCAATCAGAAACCTAGAAATGCAATAAAAGTGATCGAGTATGTAATAATAGTGAATAATGATCAGCATGTTAAAATTATACTTTTTTATTAGTTAAAAAAATCATATGAAAATATTTCAGTACTACCTTAAATTGTTCACCAATTATTGTACATTCGTTTGATACAATTATGACATCAACTGATAATTATAAAAGGTATCAGTCAATCAAGAGCTGCAACATTATGAGACTCATTAATCCGTGTTTTTCGTTAGGAACGAAAACAATCTAATTAGGTAAATCGGTTTTGCGTAAATTTCTAAACATATCTTTCAGAGGAACCATTATATATTGTATTTTTAAAATAAATAAAAATAAATAAAAATAAATAAAATAAATAAATACATGAATGAATGAATGAATGAATGAATTAATTAATTAATAGATTTTAACTTATTATTAATGCAACATTCTCGTTGAAAAATATATGCTGAAGCTTGAAATGTTTTAATGTCAGTGAAAGGTTGCTTCACACAGTTCAAGAATGTCGGATGCTTTGCAGACAAGCAGATTCTCCCCCGTCCGATACCAGAACTCCTCTTCACCGACATGAACAAAGGTTCCCTCAAGTATAGCGGCATAGAGGCGCAGCTAGGAGAACTGGACACCTACCTTGGTGATGTACTCTGCAGATGTGCTGTACAAGCTCAGGAGCTTGGGTACCAGTACTTTGGAGTGCAAAATCACGGTAATGCATTTGTAATCTAATGCGGACTCAAATAAGAAATCTATACTCTCTTTCGGAATTTGTTTAGCAGCATTATTTAGTTAATAAAAGGAAATTAATCGATCCTAAATGCTAATTTATCCTACAATGCTGGTCATAGGTCGTTGTAGTCCAGTCCCTGACTCGTCCCCAGTCGTCTCCTTGTGAGAAACTTGTAAGACGCAGTGGATGATATTAGTAAGATGGAGACGGCTGGGGACGAGTCAGGTCCAGTCCCTCGGCCGTTTTTATACTTTCCAGATATCGCGGACACTTTTATTAGCTCTCCTAATTTGTGTAATTTTTAAATTACATTTAGTGTAATTTACATTTTTTAAACAAACAAAGAAATAAATATTTGCATTCTCTTTAGCTTTAACAGTAGAAACCATCGATTCTCTCATATTTTTAAGGTGAGTGTTACTCAGGACCAAATGTTGGGCAGACCTACAGCAAAGATGGATCAGCGAAAGATTGCATAACGAGGGACTTCCAAACATGTCCTGCAATAAAACCCGGCAAAGGCGCTCAGGAAGACTGTGTTGGAGTACAAGGCTCTAATTATGTTTACCGTGTTACTGGTTAAATCACTAAAGGACTATGTAGTTCTCGCCCATCCGCTATTTGTTCTCAAGATCTCTTAGGTGTCTAATTTTAACACTTTTTAAGTTTAAGTTTTCCACGGTTTTTATCTCGTGTAAACATGGTAACACGAAAATATTGTCTCTGACGTACTCTCTACATTTTTCCTAACTCATTCATGATTCATGTAGTGTGGATGTCTGGCATCATATTTTTATGTAACTACTCACTTTGTGAGAAGATAATTAATTAATAGATTGAAATAAATGTTCGCAATACGAACATATGTGTGCTTCATTTATATTACTCAGTTATTTCGTTGAAATCACACATTAGGGACCTTAAGCAACCACGACGACGACGCCATGGAAAACGTCACTTCAAAAGTGAATTCACGTCCCTAAAACTATTTCGCGATTATTCCAACACGTTTAATTTGTCCAATGTGGCCAAACTGTCCCGGAGCTGAATTCGTAGCGACAGAGTTCAAGTCCAGATAGAGAAAGGACAATTCACCGACGTGTGTTCACGTTCTCCATAATACTTTGAATTTGGTCATTTCACGTTGTTGTTTTGCAGACGACGGCTAAGAAATGTACAAAGTTTGAAAACGCCCGTGCAGAGCTATTGTACTACTAATTAAACCTATTGTTTTGTGACGTTCTCGTCGTCGTCGCCGTCGTGGTTGCTTAAGGTCCCTAATTGACATGACTGACCTATTTGTCACCTTATCAATATCTATGTTTTTTATCTTCAACGATTTGGGGAATTTACAGTGCTGCTACTGTTATCGTGGCCACTTAAACTAAACTAACCAATCAGATTACAGGAAACGAACAATACATTCCAACTAAAATCGTTTGAGCCAATCAACAGCGCGGAGAAAACAATGACCCGAAGCACAAAATTTGATGGAATGCATTGTTCGTTTCCTAGTGTTGTCAGAACAATGTGGTTGTCATGAATTTTTTATGGTCATGATCAAACAAAATGCAACATAATTTTTCTCACCTCCATGCATTCGAGGGTAGTCCACTTAGCAACATACTAAAAATCCCCCAAAATCCGCTCGGTGGAACTTGCCAAAATTTTGAGCTTTTACCACAGGGTACCCATGTGGAGTAAAATAACATTTGCAAACAAAAAATATTTTTATTGCGTGTTTCCCCTTCTTAAGGCTAAAATATACTCGCTTGGGTCTTTTTTTATTAAAAAAAATGAAAACTGTCCCTTTTTACAAAAGTAATATGTCCATCAACTGAACTTTTGCCACAGGACACCCATCCACCTTAAACAAATAGTCTTTCACTGAACACAACACGCAGTTATTCCCAATTTCTTTTACAGGAAATGATGTCCTACTACAGTTGAACCTCCCGTAGACGACCACCCTCCGTGCAAGAAAAAGTGGTAGCCTACGGGAGGTGGTCTCCCACGGGAGTACTCCACGGGAAGCCAAAATTTAAGTAAAGTTTAATCTAACTTTCATGATAATCGCAATACAATCAATAAAACAACTAATTTCTAAAACTACAATGATAAACAAGTAAAGTATGTTTGTGAAGATAGACTCACGAAATCTCTTACTCTTCTAATAACCATGAAAAATATAAACGATGACTCGTACTTCAGTGTTCAACAGTCGATGGCTTCAAAAACTATCAATCAAACTATCAATTGTGGTATGTTTCGCTGACTTTAGCTGAGCATCCAACATTCCTCCCGTACTCGGAAGACTGCAGACGACAGTCCTTCCATTACATGCCAGTCAGCAAATTGTGACAACTGATTGGCAAGTTTTGCAGCTTCTTTGACCGAGCTTATAGCCGGTGCTTTCAAAGGATGGTCATACTCGGGTGGCAAATGTAACTGGACTCGTGTCACCACCAAAATCCCTGCTTATCATTCGAGTTCATGTTTACCTTGTACTGAATAGATTAGATAGTGAAAATAAAGCCATGTTTAGTGTCTTTTGTCCAACATATTGCGTGATCTCCGAGGTGGTCGCTCACGAGAGGTAAAATCAAAGAGAAATTCCAAGTTCGTACTCTGAAAAAGTGGTCGCGGTTTCCTACGAGAGGTGGACTCCTACGAGAGGTCACAAATATAGTGATTTGACTGAGAGACAAAACGGTCCTTTGAGAAGCGGTCGCTCATGAGAGGTGGTCTCCTATGGGAGGTGGTCTCTCATGGAGGTTCGACTGTATATACAAATTAAAGTTTTCTTGGAAATGTAAATATAAAGTTATGTCAATGGGATAACCTATGATTCATGATCTTTCATGGCACTGAAGTAAAACTCAAAATGGACTTATTACATTATATTTTACGAAAATGTCAACCATCAATCATCTTTGGGACCTGCATCAAGGTCTGCTGTTTGTCCAACTTAGGCTTTGCATGCTCCATGAGTAGCTGAAAGCTATCCTTCTTGCACATGCATCTCTGTGTGCTGCAGTCGTCGGCTCTGCAGTTAATGTTAGACCTGATAACCTCCAAGAGGGACTCGTGTGCTGGTGACATGTCCGTTTGTATTGGAAGCATTTCCCATCTGTCAGCCTTCACCCCCAAGTCTTCTGGCTGCAGCAGTTTTCGTTTCCATTGCTGTATCTGCAAGTACACTCCTCCCGCCACCCGGGGGGGGGGGGGGGGGGTACTCCCTGAAATTTTTTTGGTGGGGTGTGCGGCCTGCTTCTTGGAACCCTTATCCTATTTCAGACCAAAATATGTGATTTTCCATACCCTATTTCAGACCTGACCCAAAAATCGATACCCTATTTCAGACCTATAAAATTAGTACACGTGTCTAATACATGACTTCAGCTACCCAAGAATGGGTTCCATAATTTGCACAAACATTTGAAAAGGGCTTCAAATTCCCCGATGTTAATGAAAAAAAAATAGTTTCGTCTAAAAGCCAAACCAAATTCCAGGCCAGAGTGCACAAAACCACACAAACATACCCTACTTCAGACCAAAATGGTCAAAATCTATTCCCTATTTCAGATCAAAACGGCTCAAAAACCATACCCTTTGGGGCGGCACATACCTATATAGCTTATATAAGGGAGTACCCCCCCCCCCCCCCCCCCCCCCACCGGGCTCCCGCTCCATTATCCGAGGATGGTGTCCCAGGCCCTGTCTCTATCCACCCCATCTCGCCACGCGGATAGCCCTGGGGACGAGGTTAATGTATCATAATTATTATGGGATAGTATACAACATAAAATGGCGGGCTGGTGGCCGGGCTGGTTTCTTTACAAAATATGACAACTTTAGCGGAAATCTTTAACTTAGATCCGGATTTGCTGTATAGGAAGTTCGATCTGGAACCTTGCTACCGTTATGACCCGGGACAGAAAGAAAATTTGATTTTCCTATCACCTACAGTGCTCCTACAAGATTTGGAATTGAGAGATGGAGGGTACAAGGACAGAGGACCGAAGGAAGTTTTGGCACGTCTAACAAAGGATATTTTGAATTCCAAAACATCTGAACAGTGTGTTCTCTTTCAAGTACCAGAGATACCTTATGTGCACATGGGCTATGGAAAGGCATCGGAAAATAAGAAACACAACATGGCTATAACGGAGAACGAAGCCAAGGTTTGGATGAATTTTCTCGATCTGTCACGCCATAAAAAGCCTGGTGAAGTGTTGAGAGAGGGTGAAAGTCCCATGGAAGAAGACGTTACTTTTCCAACAGCAAAAGATACCCAGGCGTTTGAATTCGAAAGAGGAGACACGGAGGAATTGGTTGATCCGAGCAACAGTGGACTAAAACGTCGGGTGAAAGGTTCATACCTGTTGTTTTTTTCCATCTTGTTGATATTCTTCGACAAGAAGAATCCCAGGAAGAATCCGCCGCTAGCACCAACTTCAAAATGCAAAGCGAAAATTGGTGCAAATAAGATATCTGATTTTATTCTCTTTTGGATTTTGCCATACCTTCTTAATTTTACCCATCAGAAGGTCAATGCAATCAACGAGCACCACGGAAGAAAAAGTGAGGAGGAAGGTGTACCAGTGTTTACAGTTCCAACTGTGGAGAAGTCTGCAATGGATATTATCCAAGAAGCCATGCTGTCTTGTAAAGTCCCAATAAAGCTGGAAAAAGCCATTGTAGAGAAATATAGACAGTATTATAGCTCAGATAAATTGAAACGCAAATACAATTTGCCAGCAACCAAGGGTCACACACCGATAATTCTGGTCCCTTTGGGTTATCAAGTGGATGACATGCCAGTGGAAATTGAAGATCTTGGAACAAGGTGGCGGGAAATTGGTGATGTCCATCTTGTTGATGCGTTTATCAGCAAGTTCATTGAGAATGAAGAAATTCAAACAGATTTTCTACATTCCATTGGATATCTGAAAGACACATTTGCCACGGACTATGGAATTCTTCTGCCTGATGAAGACACCTTTTCGGAATTGGTAAAACAAATCGAAGATGAACATCCTGATATTTTTCAACATTTGCCAATCCCATGCCAAGGACAACACCTTGATGTCTGCCTCGGGCTTGTGAAAAATACAGAAAAGAATCAATCTGTATGTTTCTCCTATTTTCCAGGTAATATTAATGTACTTGAGGTAGCCCACGGCTATTTATTGGAGTGGAGGCTCCCTTTTTATTTTCGTGGAACATTGCATAGCAATGTTTCAGGAAAATAAATACACCTTATTCGATGGTTTAACATAATATTATTATAATATGCGCGGATATTTTGCGAGTTGCGAGCAATGAGCAAAATGTCCGCTCGTATTATACAACATGTATGTTAAACCATCGAATAAGGGATTTATTATTCTACTGCAAAATTTCCCGACTATTATTCTATTTTCCGTATTCGCTCTGTTCAACTGTTCAATGCTGTGTCGTATTTTGCATGTTCTCTTGACCTTATATGGTGAAATGGCGTAATAGTGGAATAATAATGTGGGTTACTTGCTGGCACTCCCTCACTCGATTCCCATTCCAAACATTCCTAGTTAACTCATTAGTGAGAGTATCAAGATCTGTCACCAAGATGGGGCGGTAAACTAAAAGGCCGACGTTGATTCGTAGGGGGAGAGGGGATAGTAAAATTACACGATTCTCTTCACGAATAGACTTTGTGTGGTGATTTGAGGGATTGACATTATTCCATATACAGTGTAGGAATAATATCAGGAATCAATATTAATCATAGACAGATAAGGGGCGGATAATTGAACTCATGAGACTATTCTGCAAAAGACAGCTGAAAATAAATAGATTACGAAGACACACATACTTGCCTTTGGCGCTCAGCAACCGCTGCATTTACAAGGGAAATTTCAAGCTGCTGTTGAGTCCGCAAAGAAAGCTACTCTTGCCATATTCTACGTAACATACATACCTGAGTTACGAAAGCGAGCTTTTGACAACAACAACAATACATTGTAATAACAATAATTCACAGATTCCAGACATGATGACAGCAACCGGATATTGCAGTGATCAATTTGATGCTTGAACTGATGTCTAATGCTCGACTGACAGCCACGCTTTTGCGTCGCACTGCATTTTAATTTACTACTTTTAATTTTACAGTGTAGGGCAATTGGAATAAACGATTAAGAGATACAAGCATTATTAAAAGACCTTGTTTTTTAAGAAAACGCGAATATTTTCATAAAACGAAGATAGATTTTTTTCTAATTACGTTCAATAAGTTCCAAGATTTCAAGGTTTACTGTGAGCAAGTTTCCACAAAATCGACTGCATAGAAATTGCTGCACAGTTGACTGCTGAATGAACAAACCTGTTTTTGTGGTATCTTTTTGGCCAAATTGCAGAATATCCCATATTAAAACTACATGTACAGTGTATAAATGTTTGGATCTGAGTATCCAATGGATAATGGCTATACATACATTGACCTTTATAGAGAGCTATGAATTATTTTTTCCATGGTGTTGATGTGTAGCTACTGTACTTTTTAGCTGCCTATTGAGTGCTAAAAATTAATTCATTAATTTTTTCCCACACTAGTGTTAGGGCTGTCATTAGAATAGTACAGTAGCTGGCAGCCGACTATTATCGCCGGCTACTACAGTGGAGATCGCCGGCTACTCCAAATAAGAAAACAAACTTTGCCATAAAAAAGTCACACAATAGATTAAAGTTTAAAAAAAATTTCTCTGGTCTTGTTTTGCTTTCATCACGAGAAATAAAATTATATTGGCCAAAACACGTCAAAAAAGATTCTCACGTCTTCAGTAAACATTGCCCTATAATGTATTGCAAACCATGCAAATGTTGAATTTGTCATGTATGCCGATGGATTGTGTCTCTGGTGCTTAAAATTCAGGAGGAGGGGGCATGAACAAAATTTATCATGAATGTGTGGCAATGGTCATATGATTAATAAGACATTGACTAATAATAAATCTGTTTTAAAAGAGCTTAAATTACCTTCGTCTACTCGAGATGGTGATTGCTTTTTTGGGGGAGGGGGGATGTATTGTGGAAAACACTGGAAATAGCATTTTCGGGTCTCTAAATTTCAAACTTTTCTGGGGGACCCTCCCAGAGACTCACGCCTATGTGCTCGAATCATCAGCCGGCTACTACATGTATCTTCAAATAGCTGCCTGCTTTAAATCAGCCCTGTAGTGTAGACACCCAGTCACTTTTTACCTGACCTTGGCCCGGTTGTTCGAAATCCGATTAACGCTAATCCAAGATTAAAAGTTAATCAAGGTTTCAATTTCTTTTCTCTTGTATACCGTACATGTATAATGTAAATCCTCGAATAAGCGCCTCCCCTCGAATAGGTGCCCCCCTCAAATAAGCGCCCCCATAGAATCATAATATAAACCCACCCCTCTCCTTAAATGCAGTTAAAACGAATGTATGAAGTAAGAGAAGGCAGAATTACTACATATTTATTGCCAAAAATATATTTTTTGTAAAAATACAACTGGTAGAAAACCTGAAATTTGAAATAAACGCCACGGGCGCTTATTCGAGGATTTACAGTAAATTATAGCGTCTTTCACTGCTAATGTTTTGTAGAGTTTGAGATTGCTCAAAGTCAAAACTAAAGGACAAAAATTGTGAACAGAAAACCTCACTGAAAAGTTACAAAACTGAAATCAATATTCACGCTTATCCTGAACAACTCGGCCCTGCGTGCTATTAATTTTTTTTCATGATGGTTGACACGTACATGTACATAGACTAGTGATGACGTAGTCACTCGCTTTATGTTAGACCCTTGGTTTCAACCATGGATCGATGGCGTTTAATGTTTGTTGTATGAATAATAGTACTCATTCTCGTTTCCAGAGTCCGCGATCCTTTTAGTCAGCACGAAGAAATCATGACCTCTGGCTTGTACCAATTTTCTGAGCTTGCGCAGAGTACTCGTTGTCTTTTGTCTGTTCATTGTTTTAACAGCCAATCAAAAAATTTGTTTTATCTGTCCCTGCCAGAGTCCGTGATTTCTTGGTGCTGACCAAAAGGATCGCGGACTCAGGGGAAGAGAATGAATAATGCTATGCGTGAATTGAACCAAAAAGGGCTGGGAACTACAGTACATGTACACATGTAGTAATGAACAAGAAAGTCGCTGTTTTGAAGGTCATACTGATCATGAGATGGAGAAACTCAATGGAGTCTTACTATTACAATAACATTGTAGTAGCTTTAAAATTGATTTTGAAGGACTACAGTGAATTTTAACCCAAAGGAACTGGTACATTTTTTCTGTGAAAGTGTGCATGCATCTGAAGATTCTGATTGGTTTATTGCCTTTTTAGACAATGTGTTGTTCCAGAAAATATCCTCATATGCCCACCACGGAAAGTTTTTGGTTGGAACTTCCCCGACCTCTCTGGAAATTCCAGTTTAGCCTCATATTTTCCTTTCAAAATTTTGGCTTTTGAGGTCCCCCCTACCCCTCAGAATTTCCAATGACCTTCCTTGGGGTGGGCATGGATATTTTCTGGAACTGCACAATGGAGACCAAAAGTTGGGAGGGCAGGGGAGAAGCATGGGAAACGTATTCAATCACTGGTGGCATGTTAATTTGCCTTAAGATCAATTTTTTTCATTCTGTTTTCAGAACATGCTAATGGAAGCGATATTGCCTCGTTGTTCAGAGTCATTGGTGCACGTCGTCTAAATCATTTTACCCTGGCTGTGTTACATGGTGCGTGTATTAATTCCAATGATCCAAAATGTAAGCTACTGAGCCTGTACCCTGTTAAATCTTGCCGAAAGTTTTCATTTAAAAGTGGCAAACTGCACAAAAGAAAATTGGATGAAGAAAATGAGAGAAATTTTGAGGAAGGTGTTGGCAGGTTCTGTAGTATTCATTTCCCAGAAGCTTTCAATTCATTGGAACAAGCAATTTGTAGTGATAGTGCGGTGAAGGAAGTTATCTCGGAGTCAAGTGGCAAATACCCAAACTATCATCACAATTCCCTGGTGGTTGCTTACACCAAACCTAAACACTGTGAATATTTGAAGACAATTCCCTTTGGAGCAGCCATGGCCCAGACTTCCCAAGATCAAGATCAGGAGAAACAAATCAGGCTGTTGGAAAGATATCACACAAGGGCAGCGAATTTGAATGGCTCTTTGTTATCAATGATTGCCAGGAGAGGCAACCCAAAGAATGTTGGAGTTGTCCTTGCCATTAATGACACCCTTGGACCACATGGTGCCTGCTTGCCAAATCTACCAGCAGCCATGAGGAGGGTTATAGCCTTTTTTGTAATGGCTGTTGTTGCTTGCTGGTCTTCCTGATGGTGAGATAAACGTTTTCATGCTGTCCATTACGTTATACTATGCCATGCTTTCATTATTAAGGACAGTTGAGAATACACTGTATCTTTTTGGGAGTAGAGGGGGTTTGGCAAAAGGAGATTCTCTATAGTCAAAATTGCATGTAAACTAAGTGCCCTCGTATGGTTATACAGTAAATGGGAATATACCCGGGGGGGGGGGGGGGGGGTACTGAACAAAGTTTTATACGGGGAGGCTCCGCCAAGGTCCAAACCCTTACCCTTTTATATACCATTTTTGACTGAAAAGGTAACCCTTTTATTCCTTCAATAGAAAATAGTACCCCTACAGTTGAAACACCGCATCCCTTTTACGACTTTTACTAAAGTTTTCACTTGAATAGCCCCTTAAAATATTGGATGAATCAGCCGTTAGGTGCGTCTGTTCTAGATATTTTGAAAGGCCCTTTTAAACACCTAAATGACAGTTTTCCCTGCGCTTTTCTATACTTCAAATTGTGAAATCCCTACCCTTTCATATACCTCGAGCCTAAAAAAGGACCCCTTTCGGGCGGAGCCTCCCCATGTAGTCCATTATAGGGAGTACCCCTGGGGACCGGAGAATATACTGTATGTTTGAATTTCAGTTCTTGGATGCCCACTGGTGACTGGAGTCCATCCATTGTGCGAGGCACAAAAGCACTTGAATTAGAGTCTGTGCTGGAATGCCTGTTTAAAAAGCTGTGGTGATTGTCTGACTCTGTCCATTGAGCTTTTTTAATAAAACTATTGTAATGGTTTTACCATTTTACGCAGATGCCAATATTAAATGAAATGCTGTACTTTGTATTGTTTATAAAATGCTTAAATGGGAATTTATATGCCGTCTTACATGTTCATGTACATCCCATTCAACACTTTATACTGGAGTTCAATAATGAAGTACATTCACGCAGTCAGAGTGCTAGATACTCCATTTACAACTTAGGTTGCCCTACCATTACAAGAATGACAGAGGACATTTACTGCTAAATGTTGCATGCTGCAATGTGACCTTTATCTAGAGGACTCAATTGATAATTTAATGATTAAAATTTATTTATCATTCATACAGCTGTACTAATGAAAATTGCTTTATTACTTAAAAATGTAGTATATCCACCTAAAGCAAATGAAGAAGATGTAGGTGGTTATGTAGAATCTGGTTCATCTGAAGAGGATGATTCTGATGACGAACAGCCTGCCACGTCTGCAGGAGCTTCATCCAGTTCTGGTGAGAGTGGAATTGCTGCCAGCAATTCATCATCAGCAACAGCTCCAAGAAGTATGTAAATAATTATTATATTAATATTTCCATGCTTCTGAATCGAATACTTGTATTATAGCCCACTTTGAAAAAGAGTGATAGCTGGGATTGAGAGTGGCCGCACGAACGTTGTGGGATTGCTGGTTTTGGTCTAAATGCACGCGCAAACAGCGAATTTTATTGTGCGACCAAGGTAGGAAAAAATCGTAAACAAGAAGTTAAAATGCACAACAATATTATACTACAGCTGTTTATAAAGAAAGGAAATACTATATTTAGGGCATTAAGTTTGAGGAAGTCATAAATTGTTAAAAAAAAAAAACACTTTCCAATAGACTGCCCCAAACATGAGAGCACTTTGTGTAGGGTTCTAAGTCTATTTGGGTGTCCATCTATCAGTTATTAACTAAAAATTCTAATTTTAAATTATCTCCATTAAACTTCATTTTTCCCCCAATATTATTAATAACAAATCCACTATTTTCTCCACCCCTTTCTCTTCCTTCATAAACATCTTAAAAATCCTCAAAAAAATTCCTAAAATTCTATGGGACTTTAGCTGTGAACCTATGGTGGCATTTTTAAATTTCATGAAACCTTAATAAAGAAATGACAAAATAATATATTTTAGCAATAATTATTATTGCTAAAATATATGAAAACATATAGTATTCAGGTATAACACCCACTTAAACAGATAAAAAGCTATTAAATAATTAATACTGATTTTCTTGCCATCATATTGCAGTCAAAGAAGGCATACCAGATAATTATGTATTATCTGAGCTGGCAGATGATGTTATGGGTACATCTTGGAAGAAACTTGCGCGTATGTTAAAAGTTCAAGAGCCAAAGCTTACTCAGTTAGAAAAAGACTATGCACAGGACACATATGAACAGGCATTCAAAATGCTCTTGCATTGGAAGGAAAGTAATGCAGATGCCGCAACTTACCAGATTCTATTCAATGCTTTGACAAAGGTGGACTGCAGTAGTTTGGCCAAAAAGTTTTGTTGTTTTGAATAATGTACATGTAAGTGATGTGGATGTAAAGGTTTACATAGAAGTACATGTAAAACATACACATCTTAAATGTATATGTCTGACTTGCCCAATAACTCAACAAATTTAAGGACACCAGCATGGCTCAAAGTCAATACAGTCAACTATCTCGAAGACGGACACCATCGGGACCGGCACCAACTGTCCGTCTTAGAGAGGTGTTCGGCTTTTAGAGAGTTTAGTTGCAGTAAAATGACTGAAAAACGGTGCGCAGGGACCAACACCAGGTGTCCGTCTTACAGAAGTGTCCATTAAGAGAGAGTTGACTGTATTCCAATAACACAAGACATGCACCGCCCCTAACAAACCTTGTGAGGTATTAGTGTTTTTACCAAAAAAATGTATGTAACCTCGTTTTCCAGTTTTATAACTTAAAGTTAGTTTCACTGGTTTTACTATTTTAATGTAATTATCATGGCCTTTTGATAGGAGGGTAATGTATTACATGTATTTAAATGTTTGTAGCTTTTTAAAGTTGTTTTTAAGTTATTTGAATTTTTTACAAGTTCTTAATAGAGCTAAATGTATAAAGTGAAGAGATGGTTTCACTGCAAAGCAGCGTATGACCCCACACAATGTCCATAGTTCAGCTTGACTTTTGAAAAGTCGTAGATCTAATCGTGTATATAAAAATATATCAATAAAATATTACAAAACCTCATTTTTGTTTTTGTTTACATATGTATACCTAATATAGAAATGATGCATTTACCAGATTCTTAATTTCCTTTTCAATTTTACATGTAAAAATTGTTGTCTACAAAATGAATTTAATTAAACAAATTTACAAAGCATAAAGTAAAAATAACAATTTTCTGAGAAATATATTATTCTGTCAGTGACACAAGCTACTCGGAAAAACACCCAATTTTCTGGTTTGTGAAAAAGCAAGGTTCGCACAGGTCCTTGAAATCCTGGAAATTTCTTCAGGCATTTTCCAGAAAACAAAATGATTCAGTGACGCAAAGAAAGAATGAGAATGGTCACAAAATAAACTTAAATAATTGGGTGGAGGAAATTCTTGCAAAATCCGAAAAAGAATAAGATGATGTGTCGAAGAACAAACTGTTAATCTGGAAAATCTACAGGAGTCAGTGGCTTGGAAAAGTTCAGGAAAACAGGTGCTGAAAAAGAGTACGAACCCCGGAAAAGTCTAGCCACCCCGGCAGGCAACTCCGGTTCTCCGGGGTCTGGGGCAAAAAGCGGGCCCCTTACCTTTTTTGGCCTCCGTACCAGTCTCTCACTCTTTTTTAGTGCCTTACCGTGAGTTGCTTGCGGAGACTGCGGAGGAGGCTTGGAAAAAGTCAGAATCATGGCAGAAGCGGGGATGGTGGGGGGGGGGGGGGGGGGGGGGGGGCATTGAACCATGATATCGAGTGCTCTAAAAGAGAGGCCAACAATTTTGGTTCAACTATCAGCAAAGTTGTAAAAAAGTCAAAGTAACAAAAACTTTATTGAACAACCGTGTTCGGTCCTTAATGGAGAAATATTGTTCGGTTCGGTCCATAATCTAGTATGGATCTATGATGAAATAGCATCTCTGTAGGGGAAATAGCATCTCTTTGTGGAGGGGAATGCCCCTGCACCCCATTAGATTGTTGCTGAATCCACTACTACTGGTACTTGTTCCGATCCCCTTTGCAGCCGTTAACGTTATTTACATTGTCACGCAATCCTCCTCTCCACCGACTAAGACTTGACTTCAGCTCAGGCTTCAGGTGTGACAAAGGGCGTTGACAGTACTCTGTTTTTCGCTATGATGTTGGATTTTTTTAGTCCCTGCTCTATTGACCTACTCCAGGTAAGAGTCGTTGCGTGACAACCCAACTATTACGGCTGTGAATAAATTTTTTGCCAAAAATATTAAATCTGCGACATCTTTTTGAGGGAAGAGTCTCGTTTGTGATGATAGTTTATTAAATTCATTTGCGTTTGTTTTTACACAACCACAGCACAAGCTGGTATATTTAATTTTTTACTGTTTATAAAATGTAATAAAGGTTGTTTACTCGCGAAGCTAGGCCGGAGGCCGAGCGTGCGCAGGCGGGATCAAATCTCGTCTGGAGTTTACGGTCTTATTTATTTCTGATGATGGTGTGTGGCGGAAATGACGTCAAACGGCGCGCTCGTGCCCTAATGGTGTAAGGCAAGCCGCTATCCTTTAAATCTGATCTTCGGGACTGGGGTCAAGGGTTCGAATCCGCCTTTATCTCTTTTTTAAACTTTTTTTTTTGGCTTGAATCTTCCCAGGGCGATTTTTCTTTCTTTCTTTTTTTTGGTTAAATAACACTGACTTCGACATAATCTGCCGTCAAAATGTAGACAGAAACAGGAACGCCTTCTCAAGAATTGCTCCAAGCTTGTGTTTATCAATCGAATTTATATGGGGAAGTTTTTACGTTGTTCAAGACGTATCTCTAACAACAGTTTCTCCGCATCGTGCGTCTTTGTTGGATGTTGGTGCCGGGCATTTGGGCCAAAAAAAAACCCTGTTAGGCATAAATAGCAAAAACACGGCGATTGTTGATTCTCCTTTCCCTCGTTGAACAGTCCAAAACAAGATCGTTTTTTTGTATTTATTAGAACATATTTCATGAATTCTCATACGGCTGACATTGTCACAAATTCCTCACCCGAAATAGAATGTCACGTACAACTCGTAGTACTAAATAAATTCGTATAGAGAGCCTGGGCCGCCTGTGATCTCGCCTGAACATGGAGGTTAAAATGCAGGGCGATGAAACGAGCAGGTCGGAGAGAAAATCTGTGATGCGGTAGACTGGGTTCTATACACTTAAACTGAAACGCGCAGATTCCACTTCCACTCTGGTTCAGTTTTTTGTGAGGCAGCAGCCTTTTTCCACGCATTATTTTTGCTTTTCAGGGATGAAAGCAAGATTTCAAACAAGCACTGTGCCACAGGGAATGGGAGCCCAGGAGAAATGGGGGCCGGAAGTCTACGGGATGCGAAAGAAATCGGAGGGCGGGAAGCGGGATTGAACCGGGAGACATAGGGGGAAATTCGCAACATTGTCAGTAATATTTTGAAATAGAAAAAGCACTAAGAGACGAGAACCACAACATAAATCGGGAGGCAAGGTTCCCACCACTCCCCGGATTCTACGAGAAGTCTGAAAGAACCTATTTTTAGTATAAATTCTGCGTAGTTAGGCTCCAAGCATACCCTGACTGCGCGCACTGCTCGGGTCGAGACTCGCTAGTCTCTCGCGGGTTGAGCATGTTGAGTGTCCCGCGAAAAAAAGGAAAGGCGCGGTCAGGAGAACATGCATGCACGCATTGCGGACCTTTTATATCTCTGCCGATAGGAAAAGAAAAGGTTCACGGGATGCTTTTCTGAAAATTGGCGCCATTTCATTTCATTTCATCACAGGTGACCAAAGCGTACTATAAGAGTTTGTATGGATTTGAAATTTAATTGAAAATATCTTCTTTTTCCTTTGAAACTGGATTCAATAAAGTTTGAAACCTTACCTGGTGTCCTTTTTTTTGTCTCCCTGGAATTCTATTTCGGCTGGGTTTTTGTGTAACAATGTCAGCTGATAATTCACGAAATATGTTCTAGATAAAATAATAGCACATAAGTTGCAGGGGAAGGGGAGCACAAGTCCTCGAAAAATGGGTTTAAACTGGCTTCAGGAATACACAAACATCAAAATAACACAAAACAAACACAAGGTAAGTCAGTTTTATTTAGAAGAAGAGGTCATTGGACACGTCGATGAGTTACCGTTCCGGGACCCTGATCATTTCATCGCAGGGGAGCTCCATAGACATGCAGCTAATTGGGCAGAAGTAGCGAAGTTGGTTTCTTCATTGAACCAGGACGAGGTGTTGTCTTGGATTGAGAATAAGGTGTCAATATTTTCATACTTTAGACACTTCAAAGCGGACGTTCAAAGGGGAACATTACGATTCCGATCGGCCACTCCACAGAGTATTCAAGAATAACCTGTCGTGCAAACAATTTGGAGAATTTGTCAGGACAACGCTCTTAAGTCGCCTACAAACCGGTGCGATTTCACTCGTGGGTAAGGTTGGTCAAGTGAAACCACCTCATATCGTACTACCGTTGACGGTTGAGCCCACGAAGCCTAGATTGTGTCATGATGCGCGGTACTTAAACTTGTGGATGCTGGACAAGCCTTTCGCGTTAGACAAGGTGACGGACTTGCCTCGGTATGTCTTCAGGGACTCTTATCAGACCGTCCTCGACGACAAGTCAGGTTACGACCACCTCTTGGTGACTGAGGATAGCCGCATATATTTCGGGATCCAGTGGGGTGGTTGGTTTTTTACCTATAACACGTTACCATTTGGTTGGAAGATTTTACCTTATGTGTATCACTCGACGGGCCTTGTGGCATCGAATTTTTTCCGCTCTCTGGGAATCCCGTGCCTCTTGTATATTGACGATAGACACAATGGCCAACTCCAGGTACCGCTGGAAAATGGAGAGTATGGCGTTCTAGAGTCCAATGACGAGCGTAACCTCGCGGCTGCTAAGTCGGCGGTGTTTCTCGTGGCGTTTCACTTGGTACGCCTGGGGTACTTTCTAGGCTTGTCAAAGTCAATCCTGACTCCTCAGAAGATGGTCCCTTATCTTGGTTTCCTGGTGGACTCCAGTAAGGAAATTTTCCACCTCATTCCGGAGAAGAAGCGCAAGTTTATGGAGCTTGTCCAGGAAACGTTAAAGTCACGTTTTGTATCGATCAAGACACTCCAGCGATTGATTGGCAAGTGCATCTCCTTTTCCCTAGCCGTCCCAGCTGCTCGCTTGTTCACTAGAGAGATGTCGGCGGCAATTTCTAAGGGTATACGCACGTTGAAACCGATTGCGATCCAGGGTGCATTGCGCGATGAAATTGCCCTTTGGCTTTTCCTAGAACAGTGGGATGACCCGCTACATTGGCGCGAAGAGAGACATCTTCAGGTCAAGGTAGCTACGGATGCTTCCCAGACTGGATGGGGTGGCGTTATCTCCACACCTGTGACGCAGGAAACATCTGACTACTGGTCGATATTGCAACTAGAGAGGCCCTCGCTGTGGATAGGGTCTTGCGTGCTTTTAAAGATCTCGTCAAAGATTGTCGCGTCGATGTAATGATTGACAACCAGGCGGTGATGCATGCGTGGAACAACCAAGGGGGCAAGAGTCGTGACTTGACTAACTCTGTTGTTTCCAAAATACTTTGAATAAGCGTCTAAGTAAGTCAAACTTCATCTGAAAAGTTAAAACGTGAGTTTCCTTTCGCTCTATGGTGTCATACAGCTTCCTGTTAAAGTCGTTAAAGTGTTATGATCATTTGGGTCAAGGGATCAAACTGACTTTCAATATATCAGATATATCCAGTCAACAAAACTAACTTTCTTTCTCGGTCGAACTGTAGTAAATTTATGTTGGGCGGAACTATCAATCAAATAGGTGTCAAAGGCGGCAACTTGAAAGATCAAAGATTCCACCGCAGTCTCTTTCTTTTTCCTTTTCACCGCGCCCGCGATTCTCGATCGCGCGCGTGCCCTAAAAACATTAGGAAAAGAAAGAGACTGCTCGCAGTCTAAGCGAGCTCCAGTCGATCTCTAAAGCCTGGTTATCACCCTCACACCCCAACAATAATTAATCCCCATCACAGATTCGCGAAGACCCATGCGAGTCACGTATTACTAGTAAAACAATTATCCTGCTCAATCTTGCGGAATATCGCCTGATTTTAGCTAACTCGGCCTGCGGCCTCGTCGGCTTTGTGTCAGGCATTCCCGCCCGATCGCTCCAGGCTCCACTCAACCATGTAGTTGCCGCTAGTGCTTCTGGGATAGTGTATTTTTACGCGGGCTTTGGTATCTGAAGCTGTTGTATGTCCTTTGGAAAACTCAAATGGAGTATAAATGTATAAATTTTCGAGTCTAAAACGGTGGTGAGGTAAGAGTGATTGTTTGACATATTTTAGCTTAACTTATAGTGACTTACGCCAACGAAATATACCTATTCAGCCTACCTATTATCGGTAAAAATCCGCCATAAGCTTATTGAAATTAAAAATGGCGCGCAAACCGCGCAGATGTGTTAATTTAAAACCACTACTGGGAGTTGACTAAGGTAGTACAACAAAATATTGTTTCTGATCGCATTGGTTTGTAGCTGTAGTTTTATTGTATTCAATCTTCAATTACCGAACTGGCAAATATCAAACACATAACATGGAAAAAGTTCGATTGTGTTCGATTTCTGAGCTCAATCGAACTCCAACAAGGAGCTATTTCAAAAAGAAATAGTGTTTCGTTTCCGTAATGATTAGAATGTCGGGAAAGTTTGGAGAGAAATTGGAGAGAAATTGCCGAGAAGATCCTGGGGCGAGGGTGCGTAAATCGTGCTCAGGGCTCAGGGCTCACGGCACTTCCCTTTGCCGAAAATTGCATTAGTTCATAGCTAGTACGCGTTGGCTGGGTTAAAGACGACCGATTCCATCCGAGAGGCCCCAAAAACATCCGAATAAAGCTCGGTGCGGCCCGAGCAATTAACCCGTAAACAGCTTCCCCTCAACTTCTGTTCCTCGTTCCTCATTCCCCGTTCCCTGTTTTAGACATAGCCAAGGTAATGAAGGTAAAGTCAATAACAAAGTTGAAAATACAGCTAGAATATTTACATAACAATTAAACACGGAAACAGATATCTTTGCATTTTTCACCAATACATCGCTTCAATCGAACTTAGAAGCATTTCAGTCGTCAAATATTTCTATTTGTAATACATTTGAATTTCTTTTTGTCTCCGTGACGATCATTTTATCGATATTTGAACAACATGTGTTCGCCAGTTTGTTTGTCTAGGATAGAACATGTTTACATTGGCAGCTACGAGGGTTATTCTGATTGGATAGTAGCCTCACTGTGTAAATAGTTCACATCGAATCGAAAACAATACCGTTTAGTTTCTGAGGAAACGAAACAAAAAAGCTTACAGACAAATGTATAAAGAACCTGACACAAGGATCGTAGGACGAGGACTGAAAGCATCTGAAATCTTTTGGTCCAATCTGTTGGCTTCTTCATGTTTGCAATCTAACAAAAAAATGCCAAACTTTGATAACTGACTAATTTTAATGTTATCTTTCTTGTGATGGGCTCCAATTTTTAAATTTAAATTTAAAAACTCAGGGGCAGTTAGTGGGGGTGATAAAAAAATTGGCAAAGAAAAGTAGGAGAGAATGAGAAGACAATTTTTTTTTTGCTTGGCCCACTAACTGCCCCTGGGTCTCCAAGGATGCATTCGAACTTCAGAATGGCCTATTTAAAGATGATTTACAGTCCGTACTGGGCAATCTCCGCCTGCTATATTTATGAGTCGCATACGAAGGAATATAAATACTAGCGAAAATAGAAATTGTTGTACAAACTTATATTTTTCTTCATTATTAACGCCAGATATCCTTGCCAAACAATAATAACGAGTAGAAGAACCTCGACGTTATCCCAAACCAACGTTTCAGCTCATCAAGCATTCAGGAACTCAACGACACGTAATGGCGGACTCAAAAACTTCATAACAACTTCATGTACGCTATCACCAAAGTGTAACGTATCAACAAATTCAAAACAAAAATGTAAACAAACCCTGAGCATGCGCAGTACAGACTGGAAATCATCACCAGGTGGCTGAACATAGTTTACTGTTAGTGGGCGCACTGTGGTTTTATCAATAATATAATCGGCTGGACATTGTAAGGCAGGGCCCACACAATGGTTGAGAAAAACAAACTTGCATGGCGCCAATTGTACACGCAGCGATCCTCATGGTACAATGTAATTTCTTTCTCAAATTTGTGGCATCGTTTTCCTGCCAAAATTTGAGAAATGGAATACATGTGCTAGATAAAATTTTGAAGAGTGATGAGTTCTATATTGTTTTAAATTTCAACTTCACTGCATTAAAATATAAAAACGTTGTTTGATGCCACAAATAGTCACATAAATCCCCAGATAACGATATGTACATGTGTGAGACATGTAAGGTTAAATTATTTGACTGTCCTTTTTTATTACAGGTCGCTGGAGTTCTTCAGGGATATTGCAGTCTTAGTGCATAATCATTTTTTAATAGCCAGCTTGAAGAAACATGCTCATAGTTACTCTTTTGGCAGATGAATGGACTCAGTCAACAAAGGGTGGTATCTCCACCTTAAATAGACAGCTAACCCTTCAACTTGCCAAACATCCCAATGTAAAGGTCAATCTATTGATACCAAAGTGTAGTGCAGAGGACAAACAGGATGCAGAAAAATATGGCATCAAGGTTTTTGAACCTGAAGAATACCCATGCCGTGATCCAATTGAATGGCTGGCATTTCCACCAGAAGAATTTATTACTGACATTGTCATTGGCCATGGTGTTAAGCTTGGATGGCAAGGAAAGCCGATAAGAAAAACATGTCATTGTAAGTGGATGCATGTGGTGCATACTAATCCAGAAGAATTGGGAATGCACAAGACCTACTCTGGTGCCATTTCCACTGGTGAAGACAAACATGAAAATGAAGTGAAACTATGTAAAAGTGCTGACATGGTTGCAGCTATTGGCCCTAAGCTTAAGGACAGCATCTCCGTCAGCCTTGCTGAGAAAGAGGTTTTTAACCTAACACCTGGTTTGTTTGATGAATTCTGCAATATAAATCGGGTGTTCCAAAACAAAAAGAACTTTTACATCTTAGTCTTTGGTCGAGGGGATTCTGAAGACTTCAGAATTAAAGGTTTTGATGTTGCTGCGAAAACTGTGGCTGCCCTGAACCAGGAGGACCCAACTTACCATCTCAAAGTTGTTGGTGCTCCTGATGGGAAACAAAAAGAGTTGGCTGACAAGTTATTTGAACATGGCATTGACGGTAATCACCTGATCGTCAGAAGATTTTACAAAGACAGGAAACAGTTGGTTTAAGTTATTTAACGAAGTGGATCTTGTTCTGATGCCATCAGCAACGGAGGGTTTCGGGCTAACTGCTTTGGAAGCTCTGTCAGCTGGTCTTCCTCTCCTTGTGAGTAGGAATACAGGCATCGCAGAAGCTCTGGAGAAAGTCATCGGAGGTTCCCAATGCATTGTAGAACGCGAGAATGAATGGGCCAAAGAGATCAAGAAAGTGAGGAAAAAACCTCAACACTCGCCTGA